>JAJIBD010007330.1:0-69631 GCA_021461705.1 Cryptotis parvus | reverse complement strand
GTTGCAGGACTCCTTTAAGGGCATTTGGCTCAAAACATTAGCATACTAAAAGGGCCTAGAGTGAGGTGCAGGGAGGGATTATCTAAGGACATTTAACACTCCCTGCTTTCCATAACAATGGGGAGGAAGGCCTGAGTTGCATGGGTATAAACTAGCGGTTTTTCACTCTCCAGCGCTTCTTTGGGGGCTGTTGCTCGCTGGCGGTGCGCCCTGCTTGAAGTGTTCTTCTCCTTTCCCAAAGCCTTTGCATGGTGGTCGCCATCTTGGCCTACACGTGGCTGGGGTTCTAGCCTGGAATCCTAAGCATCGGGTTTTTCCTTTTGCTGATTTGTATGCCTGAACCTGTGATAAGTAAAGTCTTTTTTAAAACCTCATCGGATCCCTGAGTGCTCATCCATTCCTCGCCGGCTTCGGGTAGAAGGGAACTTCGCTTCCCGGCACTGTCGAGGACCGCGGAGCGCCCGACATTTGGCGTCCCCTGTGGGCACCGGGAACATTCATCTGGTCTAATTATCATCGGACAGAGATCATCTGCCTCGAACCGTGAGTAAAATGATGGATATCTCATGGTATAGATACATTGTATCTTTTATTGGCTCGGAACCATACATAGCCCAGTCTATAAAGTTCCTTTCTGAGAACTACTCTATCTTTTCACAAATCATCTGGGTCCTTGCGATTTTTAAACTGTACCTTTGCGTAAGGACAATGTTTAATAGAGAGAGGGAAGAAAGTAATAAATTGAATGCAATCTTAAGGGGCCAGAGATTTACTCAGCGATTGAAGAAATAAGTGAGGATCATAAAGCTACAGGTAGACTGGTCTTAAAGCTTGAGGACAGAATTATTAAACAGAGTTTAAAATTTGAAAAGAAATTAGAAGAACAGGAAAGTAAAATTATTAACCAGATTTTAAAATTTGAGGAAAAATTAGAAGAACTGGATTTAAAATTCAAGGAAAAAATTAGAAGAACAGGATTTAAAATTCAAAGAAAAATTAGAAGAACAGGAAAGTAAAATTATTAAACAGGATTTAAAATTTGAAGTAAAGTTTGAAGAAGAAGGATATCGATAAAATCAGCATTATCTTAGAGGAAGAAATTGACAGACAGAGAGATGGGAATAGATGGACAGAAAAGAGGAGGTTTGGAAGTTACATAAGATTGAAAGAACAAAAAAGGAAGAAACATATAGGAAACTTGAAAACTTAAACCAAGAAATGGATGTGTTACGCCAGGGAGATTTCTGATTTCATAACTTATCAATCAGGACCTAGCGCATACCCAATACTGGAGGCGTGAACCAACTAAAAGCCGTTCACAAACACGCCCCAAAACTGTAGACTTGAAAAAGGTGTATACATTCCCAGCAAAAAAATCTAAAAAGAATTCTAATGTGGCTGATAACTTAGAGGAGGAACAGGAACCAGAGGAGGCAAATTCCCAAGCTGAAAATCTCTCCAGAGTTAATACCCTCAATGGGGGTAGATGTTCCTCTGCCAGATACTACAAGCTCTGATGAGGAAGAAGGGGAGGAAACAGATTAGCTCGAGTCAAAGAGCAAAGCCCAGCAATCTTTCTCATGACCAATCTAAAGATAAAGTAAAACCGATTCATGAAGACTTAAAAAATTGGAGGCAATAACCCCGTTTAGGAAGGCTTGCGACAGGTTTGGAATATCAAGTCCTTATACTTTAAAATATTTGGCTGATTGGAGCGAAAATAATCAGTGGGTATTGGGAGACTTTGAAACGGTAGCCCATACTTGTCTAAACAAATCACAGTACATGCAATGGCATATGTGGTATGCAGATGGGGTTAACCAGAATATTGACACTTTAAGAGAAAAGGAATCAGGCCATACTATAACTTTTGCCATGCTAAAAGGGTGAAGGTGAATGGAAAAAGAAAGCAAAACAAGCGACATTACCTGAACCTATTTTAAAATTTGTTCGGGGAGACAGCATTAAAAGCGTGGGAAAGAGTAGGTTCCGACCCAGAATTTCTAGGTAGCTATACGAAAAATTTACCAGGGTTCGTGATGAACCATACTTTGATTTTGTTGGGAGATTATGTGAAACAATCCAAAGACAGGTTCAAGACCCAACCACTCAAGAAATCCTAAAACGAAACTTAGCATATGAGAATGCTAATCAAAATGTCGAGCATTACTATATGGTATTAGGGAAAGGATGACCTCATGGGGTATCTAAAGGCCTGTAGAAATGTCGGTTTAACCTCCCATAAAACACAGGATGATATAGGAGGCTTATCCCATACAGCAGGAGGATCAGGAGAGGGATGAAATGTCAGACAGCTCTAGGGGGAGGAAACAAGTCCAGACAGCTCTAGGGGGAGAAACAATAAACTTCAAAGGATAAACAATAATCGGAGAAACTATTCTAATAATCGCAGCTCCACCCCTCGAAGGGCCCCACCTGGACCATGCCCAAGGTGCAGAAAAGGAAAACATTGGGCCAGAGACTGTCGGTCTTGGAGGCGAAGTCAGCCTCAGGCTTCATCTGGACAGATAACCTGCTTTAGCTGCGGAAAGAAGGGACACACCCGTAGAGATTGCCCATCTCCTAAAACTATCAATACAGGGCAACATTCTAATAATCCCTTTATAGGAAATGTTACATGGACCCCCTCCCAGGTTCCACAAGCTCCATGAGGCTCAAATAACATCTATTCCTCCCCCTAATGCGGGAAACTGGGTGGGGGCCAGCCCCAGGCCCAGCTGAATCCAGGGGCACTCTCCTTCATTCCACCTGCCCACTATCCTCCGAATCAGAATCCACAGAATTACAGTCAATAAATGCTCTCTGGCCTACCCCATCAGGCAGTGACAGTCTCGACATTCTCTGCCCTAAGACTGTCACAATATACCCAAGTCAAGACCCCTACATGCTAAAAACAGGGATAAAAGGACCTGCTCCCCAGGTAGTATGGGTTTAATTCAGGGAGCGATTGGCTGAAATTTAAAGGAATTATGGTGCATTTCGGACTTCTGGATCCTGAATCTCATGGAGAGATAATACTGTCAATATCTGTGCCAACTAAATGGACTTTTTAAAAAGGGGAACCACTTGCTAAACTATTATTATTTTTTGAGGATCCGTGTAGTCAGTCCGAACACCCCTACAGCTGGTGGCTTAAACAGTACCAACCATTCTGCCAACTTCATTGTTGGTTATGCAGCCACACAGAACCAAGCCCACCAGCCACCTGCTAACTATCTAGTTGGGTACACTGCCAGAATTTCTCAGGCCAAGCGGCCGGTTATACCCATCGAAATTTATAAAAGGAAATTCAAAGGCATGTTGGATACAGGGGCAGACATATCCATAATCTCCACCAAGTATTGGCCCTCTAACTGGGCCCTAAAAGAAAGTGTCCCATAGCCTGAGCGGGGTAGGCAATATCTCCTCCTCTCTTCTCCGACAGAGTGCCAGGTGGCTGCCGTGTATTGGCCCTGAAGGGAATGTAGCCATGGTCCAGCCTTATATAGCCCCTATGCCTTTAACTTTATGGGGGTCGAGACATGCTGGAGCAGTGGGGGCAGTAATCCACATACCTCGTCCAATTCCCCGTCGAGCACCAATTCCAGCTCTCCATAATAAGCCTAACACCGGGAGTAACCCTTTTTAATTGGGGCCGCTGTGGTTAGCGCCCACTACCTATCCGTATTCAGTGGAAGTCTGACAAACCTATATGGACACCACAGTGGCCCCTCAATACCAAAAAGTTAGAGGCGCTAACAAATCTAGTGGAAGAACAGCTGAAATTAGGACATATTGAGGAAACGTTTTCAGAATGGAATTCTCCTGTTTTTGTAATACAGAAAAAATCAGGCAAATGGCGTTTGCTGATTGACTTAAGGAATGTAAATTCTACTATGGTCCCCATGGGAGCCCTACAACCTGGGCTCCCCCTCTCCAGCAGCTATTCCTAAGGATTGGCCGCTAATTATCATAGATTTAAAAGACTGCTTTTACAGCATACCTATCCACCCAGATGATCGGAAAAGGTTTGCATTTTCAGTCCCTTCCATTAATCATAAAGGTCCTTTACGTAGGTTTCAGTGGACAGTATTGCCCCAAGGAATGACTAATTCACCTACGATGTGTCAACACTTTGTTGATGAGGTTTTGCGACCCATTCGTGCTAAATTTCCTGGTGCATACATCATCCACTACATGGATGATATCCTGCTAGCTTGTGATAATTCCAGAGATCTCCAGAATTTATATAATGATGTAATGACAGTTTTACCAGAGGCTGGCTTACAAGTAGCTCGGAGAAAATCCAGATGCAGCCTCCATATGAATATTTGGGCTATGCTCTTGACCGCACTACAGTACGTCCTCAAAAGATCTCCATTAGTCAGAAAAGGCTCAAAACCTTGAATGATTTTCAAAAAACTGCTGGGGATATCAACTGGGTGCGCCCCTCCCTTGGTATTCCTAACTGTGAGCTCAGTAACCTGTTCCACACCCTTGAAGGTGATCCTGCTTTTAAATAGCCCAAGGCAGCTAACTCCTAAAGCTCAGAAGGAATTAGATTTTTTCATGAATCGGCTTCAAAAATCTTACCTCTCCAGATTTAATCCCGGAGAAAAGGTATGGTTCTTGGTCTTCAACACTCCCGAGTCTCCAACTGCTGCTATAGCCCAATTATCTGGACCGTTAGAATGGGTTTACTTACATAACAAGCAGAATCGTACTGCTACACCTTACCTTGAGATGATAGCTAACCTTATAATTAAGGGAAGATCAAGAACCCAAGTATTACTTGGACATGATCCCCATGTAATTGTACTACCTGACCCTAAAAAAAAGAAATTGAAGCTGTTTTACCACTCAGTGAAATCCTTCAGAGAGCTTTAGCAGATTTTTCAGGAGAAATATCTTATCATTACCCAGCTGGAAAAAACCTGGGAATTTCTGAAAAGGACACCTTTTATAATTTCCACCATTGTCCGCTCCTCTCCCATTCCTGATGCTCCAGTGTATTATATTGATGGCTCCTCATCAGGAAGGGGTGGAATTACAGGTCCTTCGTTGACCACTACTGTGCATACAAATTATAAATCTGCCCAACAAGTGGAACTCGCCACCCTGATACATTTACTATCCCATGTATCTGGCCCATGTAATGTGGTGAGTGATTCTGCATATGTAGTTGGTTTATTTCCTGGAATTGTCACTGCTTCTTTAAATGCCCATAATCCTATAATTCAGGAGCTGCTCCATAAACTACAAGACCTCCTCTGAAATAGAACATTCCCTATATACATCTCCCACATCCGTTCTCACAGCCGACTCCCGGGCCAATGGTTCGAGGAAACGAAGCAGCAGATCTCTTGGCAGCACCAGTATTTAAATCAGCTGAGGAAGAGCACCAGACTCTACATACAAATGCCCGCCGCCTTCATGTACACCATGGCATCCCATGGAGACAAGCTAGACAAATTGTCCGCAACTGTCCTGTCTGTGCTCCTTTACATTGTACATCTCATGTAGCAGGAGCAAATCCTCGAGGTTTACAGACAAACCAATTGTGGCAGATGGATATAACTCATACTAACTTATTTCCCAACAAACCTTTCCTTCATGTGGTCATCGATACATATTCCCGGTTCATATGGGCTGTTCCTATGACGTCTGAAAGAGCTAAATCTGTTTGTTCATTTTTACTCCAGTGCTTCTCCGTCATGGGTATTCCCCATACCATAAAAACAGATAATGGTCCTGCTTACACCAGCAAAACCTTCAAATCCTTTTGAGGAATGGCAGATCAAACATATTACAGGAATTCCATATAATCCACAAGGACAAGGAATAGTTGAACGTGCCCACAGAACACTTAAAACTCAGCTATTAAAGCAACGAAAAACAAGCATGCCTCCAATGGATTCTTTATCTTTAACATTATTCACCTTAAACTTCTTAAATATACCTCAAGGAGATCCCTATACCGTGGCTGAACGTCACTTTCAAGAAGATATGCAAACTCAAAAACAGTCAATTCACCTATCTGGGTGAAAATTGATGATAAATGGATTGCAGGTCACCTCCTCATTCGGGGAAGAGGCTATGCTTTCATTTCTACAGACGATAACCCTGCCAAGAAACTCTGGGTCCCTCTGCGACTTGTTAAGACTAGAATTCTCCAAGAATCAGAAAACAACTAATTCTTTCAATATAAAGTCTTAAATTTTAAATTGCAAGTTGCTGTTTAAACTTCCTGGATTGGTTCCTTTTAATAATGATCTTGTTTTGCAGTCTGTGATCATGGTTCATGTCTAATATCTTGCCTTACAGCCTAAATATTTTCTTTTCTTACAAAAAAAAAAAGGTGGAAAAATGGGTGGACTCTGATCACAGTGCTCATTACAAAAATGTTTGCTAAATCAATAAAAAATTGTTTTTCTAATGATTCTGTTCACAGGATGAGATATTCGAATCCAGTAAACCTGCGCTACAGTGCTCAATACTCCGAGACTCCTAAAACAGTGCTCGCTAAAAAATTTAATAATTTGCAAAACTAATTTTTCCCAATGCTCTATTCACAGGAAAAGACACTTTCTCACCATCATTTGCCGGCTTTATATTTATGAAGCGCTTGACTCGTTACCATTTATCACCCTAAATGGGTCACATATACAGCTGTAAGATATTGATCGATCAAATGTATGTGTGCGTGTGTGTGCATGTGGTGGCCACCATTATGTTTGTGATTAATGTTGTGTCTATGTTATGTCTCAACTACTACCTTCTCAATTTCTGACCACTACAAACCTCTATTACATTCATCAACTCCACTGCTGATCCACTAGATTTATCAATTTTAAAATCATCAATTCCCATACTTATTTCCCTGCTCCACCCATGTTGGAGTTTCTTTATATTCTTCTCTCCATCCCAGACTTGGATCCCTACAAAGCCTTAAAATCTCTACTTGTGATTAACCTCGAAAAGTGTTTTTGTCTCGCCTAAGCTACAGGTACAGTTACCGGTGCCAATGTTCCCTTGCTGAAGAAGCCCTGCAAGACGCCCACACCCGATGTTCCAGACACCTGCTCCAGCGCTCAAGACTCCTGTTCCAGAGTTCAAGATATCACACCGATGTTCCGGACACCTGTTCCAGCACTCAAGACTCCTGTTCCAGAATTCGAGATACTTGTTCCAGTGTTCCTGAAACCCAATCCAGTGTTCCTGACAATTCAACGAGTTCCTGACCGCTGCTCTCCAGAGACTCATACTCATATGATCACCGCTATTGCTGTTCCAGAAGTAGCCCCACAGACTTTGTTCCAGACACCCGACTTTACATAAAATATAGCAAATTGACTCTCACAAATTATGGACAGTGCGAACTATAGTCCGTTATAATCAAACAGCTAAAAACACTTTATCTTGAACTTTGCTTTGGGTCCAAAAAACAAGTTAGGATCCTAAAGTAACATGTATTATCATTTTGTAATTCGAATTGTTTTTTCTTATCTTAATTTTCTGTACATTACTAAATATTTCTTACCTTTTCAATTTTTATTAGTAAACTAATCAGGGGAGTTGTTGCAGGACTCCTTTAAGGGCATTTGGCTCAAAACATTAGCATACTAAAGGGCCTAGGTGAGGTGCAGGGAGGGATTATCTAAGGACATTTAACACTCCCTGCTTTCCATAACAATGGGAGGAAGGCCTGAGTTGCATGGGTATAAACTAGCCGGTTTTCACTCTCCCGCGCTTCTTTGGGGGCTGTCGCTTGCTGTGAGCGGTCGCCCTGCTTGGAAGTGTTCTTCTCCTTTCCCAAAGCCTTTGCACGTGGTGGTCGCCATCTTGGCCTACACGTGGCTGGGGTTCTAGCCTGGAATCCTAAGCATCGGGTTTTTCCTTTTGCTGATTTGTATGCCTGAACCTGTGATAAGTAAAGTCTTTTAAAACCTCATCGGATCCCTGAGTGCTCATCCATTCCTCGCCGGCTTCGGAGGTAGAAGGGAACTCGCTTCCCGGCACTGTCGGGGACCCCGGCGGAGCACCCGACATTGGACCAGTGACTTTTGAAGGTGGTAGGGCAATAATGGGAAAGAAAATGAAGAAACTGTTTTGTTTCCAAACATAATTTTTTGGGAGGTTTGCTAAAAAGAAAAGAGGGACACAGACACGGACACACACATATCTACATATATGTTTATATACACACATATATATGTATATATATATATACATATATATGTTTATATAGAGAGAGTGAGAGAAGAAAGGAGAACAAGGAGTTGTAAAGGAGAACAAGGAGTTGTAAACAGAATTCAGGAAAGAAAGTCTATATGGAAACACGTTGAAACATTCCACCGAAAAGCTAAAACAATCTGTCTTAAGAAAAGCCTTTCTCAGGGAAAGAAATAGAGAACCTGCCATGGAGGCAGGCTAGAGGAGAGGAAGGGAATAGGGGGCAGGGAGAAAGACTTTCTCCATCTAGCAGACTGGCAGCACGTGCAAGTTTAGAACAGCATTTCTCCACTGAGGATGGGATATTGGTTTACTAGAACATTCCAAGAGGGTCTCAGGTTAAAATCATGTGTGTGTGTGTGTGGGGGGGTTCATACTTGAGACTAGATGGTCAACCAGCGGAATGGGGAGGGGAGCACAGGAAGGAAACTAGGTTGGAAAGAAACTCTGGTGAGGAGGGAAGGGCGGAAAACCTCTGATGTAGACCCTTTAGTGCTGCTGTGGGGTGTGGGGTAGCCTTTGAGCAGGGTCAGCGGATCACACACATCGGTTTTAGGACTGGCAGAGACTTTGAGATGCCTGACTTCCCCAAGTTCACTAGTCCCCGTTTAGCTAGTTTAGTTAGTTAGCTGGTGAAGCAGCCCGGAGACAGCCTGACAAGTGCACCAACATGTATTCTGCAGCACCACTTACAGCGGGGGCCCAGCGTAGGTGAACAATTAAACTGGTTCTGATAAGCCTGAAGAAGCTGTGGTGGAGTTGCTGAGCGGATGTAAGCCACAGATTGGGGCTCAAAGCCTGACTCCACCCCCTCCCTGCCTTGTGACCTCAAGCAAATGACTTAACCCCCCTCTCTCTGCCTCCGTCTTCATATCTGCAAGATGGAATGACAGTGTCCACTTTGCAGCACTGTTTTTGGGCATTGAATGACTTTATATATGCAAAGTGCTTTGGAATAGAGCTCATTGGCTATGACGATGGTAGTGGTGGTTCCCTGCAGTAGAGCGCAAATGATGAGGGAATACTGCCATTATGAAGATGTGGAGAGAGTCACTTTATAGCAATATAGTGCCTGCACCCATGTTTTATAAACAACAGGACAAATGAGTGCTATCTAATTCATGGATGGTGACCTAACTTCCGATTCATCTCCAATGGGAGAGCATTCCGAGAGGATGGGGACACCAAAGGCGAAGCAGTACATCTTTTGGGTTCAGTGCCTCACTTCTGGTGTGCCTTTCTATATTCTGGAAACTCCAACAGTGACCACATCATTGTTCCAAATGGAGAAATACAATAAAGTCATATTCATTTGGTGGGGAAAGTGGTTGAGATGGTTTTACTTCTCAGTTCAGTGGGATAAGGGCTTAGATGACCCCAACTCATGACAGCTGACCTGTCCCCAAGGACCTTCCTGCTTCTGGGACCTTCCTTGCACCTCTCCTCGCAGCTCTGTGCTTCACCTTCCAGCCATTCCCCAACTCTCAGGGACTGCCTTACCAGAGTTGGGGTAGCACACCACGGTGGGCAGGTACTGGTTCTTGCTGGTGTCCACTGGTATGAAAGCCGTGTACTTGCTGATGATGTTGCAGGCCTTGCTGGTGTGCACCGCGCTCACCTGGTAGCGACGTCTGATCCCTAGGGAGGGAGAAGCAAAGCTCACTGAGTGCCCTCCTTGACCAAGAGACTTTGGGAGTTAAACAAAAGGGCAGGCAACAGCCCATTTTGGGGACCAAATCAGTCCTGGGAATCAGGGGGGTTGTAATTTGCCAAATAAGAGCATTTGCAAACATTTCAAGGTTGTTAAACTGCAAGCTCATCCTTCAAATAAAGATATCTGAGCACAAAAAGAGGGAAGACAGCTAGGAACCACAGAAGGCACTTCCCTTAAATGGCCTTAGGATGAGTAAAGTTTGAAATGGTCTTTTTCCCATCTTGCAGCTGCCTGGTAAGAACCTTGCCAAAGGAATTCCCAGGTTCCCTGGCTGACAGGTGGGACCACCGGCCTGACCCATGGTGACAATCTTAGAGGAGATTGAAAACCCGAGAGGGAGCGACTGGAACAAACACAGGGAGTTAGTAGTGGGTCTGAGATCAGGCAGGTCTGACCCAAAGCCTCCCACCGGACAGTATCCAAGGCTAACGTGGGATAAAGAGGCTGAAGGACAGAGGGACACCTGCCTTGTAAACTGTCAGGTGAGGTGATTGTAGGGAGAAGGGGGATAAAGGAATACATCACTACAAAAAATATATACAAACCCTACAGAAACCAAAAAAATAAGGGATGCAAACAGTCTCTTTAGATCTCCATCTGCTCTCCTGGGGGCTCAGCCTCTTTGGAAGGATTTCCCCTGCTGCTAAATCCTCTCCCAGACCGTTATCCTTGTATGCTTTCTTTAAAACACTGCTCTAAACTGACAAGCGGACAAACACAGTCAATTAATTATGTGCTTAATGGTTGGCATTAAGGTCAGCTTCTGTGCCTGGCCCTCGGGAGTATAAAGTCCTGGTTGTGGTGGTCACTGCCTGGTGCCCTCTTGTTCCATAATCCCTAGTGACATTGATGAGAGCCTGGATCGAGTAGGTGGGAAGCGGTGGGCCGAGGGGTGTGGTCTGAAGGCCATGGGAAGGGGATAGATGGAGGGGGAGGGCGAGAGTGGGCTTTGGGCAGGCCAGTGAGGAGGGGGCGGTCTTGAGCGGGTGTTGGGGCAGAGACCCAGGTGCAGGCTCTGGTACAGGAGGCGGGTGCTGTCCGCGAGTACTCACCTTGTTCGATTCGCTCGGCGCTCCGCTAGCTGCTCAAAGTCGCGGATGATGGAGCGGGCTGCCAGGTGGTGGAAGGTCTCACTCCAAAAGGTCAGCAGCGTGCTCGTCATTCAGCTCGGGGCCCTGGGGGACTCAACTCGAAGCTCACCTCCCATCGCAAGCTTTGGTTGTCGCGCCAGGCCCTTGACCACCGCCTTGCCCAGCACCGGGCCTGGGGTGGAAGGCTTGTCTGGCCTGTTGGGCTCCTCTGATTCCACCGTGGACTCCCAGTCCGAGGACGTCTCAGTTTCCAAGGAGGGGTGGTGGGTCGGCTCTGGAACGGGGAAGGAGGGCACGTGGCAAGTGCTGGGGGTTGGGGACAGAGGTCCTTTCCCAGGGAGCAGTCAACCCCTAAGCAAGCACACGTTCCCTGGACAGCCGGATGTGGTGTGTGGATCCCCAAGAATGGAGCAAAGCCACCTCTCAGGAATCTGAACTAAAGGAGGTCTAATGGGGTGGGGAGGGGACCTTCCTGCATTGCCAGGGTCACACCTGGAAGGCCCAGGGGCTGTCCAAGAGTCAGGCTAGTTGGAAATGAGTGAGGTTGACAGATCCCTAAGCAGGGACAGATCTCCCCCTCCCCTAAGGGCACGCCCTGGGTATCTGCCTTGTGTGCCCATCTTCTGAGACTGGCTTTGTTTAAGGCCCCACCCCAGTAAACACTTACCCAGGTCCGCTGGGCTGTGGCTGCGTGTTGCCGGCTTCTGGCTGAGCTGAGCTTCACTCCTTTCAGGGCACTCCAAGATTCTATCACTTGGTCACTGGCCAGGGTGGGCTGGCAGCCTTGGGGCAGCAGAGAGGGTCTACGGGCCCCTGCACCCAGGATTTTTGGGCCCTGGTTCAACTGTTGGCCACTGTTCTGCAAAAGCTAGAAGAAGGGTAATAGGGTGAAGGGGAGGTGAGCTCTGGGTCCTGGCCCTGCTCTTGAGCCCCAGCTAAAGTACCTTCCCTGGGCACCATAGCTCCTCCTGGGGGCGCCTCTCCACTGCCCAGAAAAAACAGCATGAATAATCCCGGCCATGGATAACATCTAAACCATACACACTATGGAAAGGCATATACATAAAGCAGGTAATTCCGGGCACTTTTTTGTTTTGGTCATAAAATTTAAATCTCTCCTCTAGTCACTGTGTTTGTGTGTGTGTGTGTGTGTGTGTGTGTGTGTGTGTGTGTATGGTGTATGTACTAGGTTAAAATTATCATTCTTTCTCCTTATAGCTTCTCATATGTTGTACTTAAAATGACTTTCTAAAATAATTCTTACAGAATTGTTGTGATTTGTTTAAATCTTTGATTCATATGAAATTAATTTTGGGACAGAGATATAGGAACCAACCATTCTTTGGTTTTCTGAAATGTACAAATTTCAACACAATTTGTTGATTTCAGCCATTTACCAAATGCTTAAGATTGATTGATTCTTTACCTCTGTCCCAACATAGATCTTTGGGTGGATTTGGTTTTCTTTCTGTTCTGTTTTTGTGGATTAAATCTGTCTATTCTTGACTAGTACAAACAACAGCAAAGGCAGGGGGATAAACTGGGAAATACATTTGTAACATGCACAACAAGGAGCTTCTTAATGCTCTTTAATGCTGTACAAATCTCTACATGGGGTGGTCTTAAGAAACTGGGAGGGGCAATGGGTTAAGGGCCTTTACAGGCAATTCCCATTAAAAAATGCTCACACTCATAAAAAAATTAGAGCAATTTAAAAATAAGGCATGATATACCCCCCCATTCTCAGATTGACATATATTTGAATTTTGATGGTCCCAAGTGTAGTCAAAGGGAGAGATTGGGGTCTCTCATGGATGGTTGGTAGTAGCAGGAAGTCAGGGTCACTTGCTGATAACATGAAAAAGGTACAAGCTCCCTAGACCCATTGATTTCATCTCTAGGGATTTAATCTGGTGGAAGTGGACAAGGATGCAAAAGCCTGTATGCAAGTATTGTGCATTTGTTTTGCTGTTTGGGTCACACTCAGCAGTGCTCAGGGGTTACCCCTGGCTCTTCCCCCAGGAACTACTCCTGGCAGTGCTAACCGGACCATATGGGATGCTGGGAACCAAACCCATGTTGGCCACACACAAGGCAAAAGCCCTACCCACTGTACTATCACTCTGGCCCCTTTGAATTTGTTTTGGTGTCATTTTCAAAAGATCTGGAAACTATCTATCTAAATGTCCTTCAAGTGGAACTGGCAAGTGCATATGGCCCCTTCATGCTGTGAATGCAGAGCAGTGCTAAAAAAAGTCAGTCAGTATGGCAAGATGTCCAAGAGAAAGCACTTTCTGCTCACTATGGTTAGGGAAAAGCAAATCAAAGGAACAGTGCCTGTGAGAATGGCAAAATTCTGGAAAGAGCCAGAGCTGGTGGGGTTGTAGTGAGAAAGGAGCCCTTAGCAACTGTTGGTGGAGTGCCTTCTGCTTCCGTCTAAAGAAAGCAGTATGAAGAGCTCTCAGGAAAAAATAGGAATACAATTCATAGAATCAGTGATAACACTTCTTTTCATCTACCCCTAAAACAAAAATGCTATTTTGAAAGGTTATATGCACACCTATGTTCATGGCCTCAGTGCAAGATCAAGATATGAAAACAACCTACAGAGAATGGATCAAGAAGTTGTGGTATATATATACACAGTGGAATACTATGAAGCTCTAAAAAGTGCAAAATAATGCAATTTGCTGCAAGATAGATGAAACTAGAAGAGATGATACTGAGTGAACTCAGGCAGAGGAAAGGGATAGATACAGAATGACCTGTCACAAGTGTGGCACTTAAAGATCCGAGCGAGGTAGCAGCAAAGGGCCTAAAGGAGAATTTATTTACATAATTGGTTTGGTGGGGAGGGGTGTTGGGATCCTTGAGGGA
The DNA here is from genome assembly GCA_021461705.1 of Cryptotis parvus. NCBI lineage: Eukaryota > Metazoa > Chordata > Mammalia > Eulipotyphla > Soricidae > Cryptotis > Cryptotis parvus. Next base: position 55,717 of record JAJIBD010007330.1, on the reverse strand, counting down.
AGGAGGGGGGGGTACACTCATGATGGGTATGATGTTGGAATTGAATTCAAGAAAAACATTATTAATAATGTAAACCACAGAATCTCAATCAATACAAATTTTTTAAAAAAAATCACTTTCAAAATGAAAGCTGCAATTATTCTTTTCTATTCTCTGAGTATGTATTACTTTTGTAATGAGAGAATATTAAATTAGTTAAACATGAATCCTATGCCTTGAGGAACTCCTAGATATGCTTAGAATGGGAATGGGGTGGAGAAGAAAGCTGTGTCCTATGTATAATAGAAAAAGCGTCAGTCTGTCAGTCCAGTAGTTAACCAACAGGGTCGTTTCCATCTCAATCAAGTGTCTGTTGGAAAGGGAGGCATGTCTCTCAATTAGATAGGGGTCCTTAGAGGCAGTGTTTGGGTTTCCCCATTCCTTCTTTTCTGTCCTGCAGTTCTTAGGATGGTACTTAGGGCATGGGAGCTGAAAAGGGACTGATCATTTTCAGGATGGCCTCAGCAGGATCAGGTATACAACCAGGGCTGCTGGGTCTCTGGGGATCCAGGACGTTCCCCTCCTTGAGAGTTGAATTCTCTCCACCCCTGCCCCACCATTACTGACCCACTGAAACACAGAAATTGATCTAGTTTCCATGGCAACAGAGCCTAAGCTTCAGTCTTTCCACAGAGGCTAAAGGGAGTGTGTGTGTCTGTGTGTCTGCATGACTGCCTGCACACACATGCATTTTCACAGATGTGTTGAGAAGAATCAGATTGGAGAAGAAATCAAGCAGGGAATGGGGATACATGAGTAAAGTTGATCCAGAAGCAGGAGAGAAGTGAGGAGAACCCCAGGCTTCAGAGCACTCAGTAAGCAGAGTCATAAAGGACACCCAGCATGTGTTGGGGTATTGGGGGCTACAGCAGGTACTTCACCTCTTATCACCTGGTGCTCACAAGAGTCTGCTTCTTACAGTTGGTTCCCATCAACAGATTTCTGTTGCTAGATATTAGCCTAATCATCTACATAATCTATTCTTCCCATTTTATAGATGAATAAATCAGTGCTCTGGAAGTTAAGAAACATATTTGAGGAGCAGTGACTGCCTCAGTCAAGGTCTTCCAGCCTGCATCAAGTGGTTCCTGGTTAAGCACAGAAAAGGGCCATAGGGGGTTGGGCTGGAGCAGCAGTACAGCAGGCAGGCACCTGCCCTGCATGCAGACAACCTGAGTTCAGACTCCCATACCTCATACAGTTTCTCAAGCCCATCAGGAGTGATTCTGAGTGATTCCTGACTGATTGCCAAGTCAGGTATAATCCCTAGGTACTGCTAGGTGTGGCCCAAAGACCAAAAAAAAAAAAAAAACGACCTTTGGGTACAAAGTAGTAGGTAGAGTATTTCTGTCCCTGGAGAATGTAAGGGCTTAGAACAGTGAGGGTGGGGAGGAATAGGGTGGTAGTCAAGAGAATAAAGGCACACCTAAGGTAGAGTGAAACACTGCTTTTATGGGCTAGAGTCACAAGGACACATAACACCCATTCTTTAGAAAATAAAAGAGGCTTATCCATATAATACCAAGCCTCATTTGGCTTTAGGACATTGTGAACTCTGATGGATTTGGTTCTGTGAGCATTTTGAAAATGTCCCCCCCCACCTCCTCAAGGAAATTTATCAATGTCTGCAGATGTTTTAGGTCAACTTTAGAGGAATATTACTGGCACCCACTGGGTAGAGGCCAGGGATGCTGCTAATCTCTACTCATGGTCTTTGACAATGGTTATGCCAGTAAGGCCAAGACAAAGCCCTGCTCTCAGCTGGACATTGAGGGACTGGTCCTGCTGTGGTTCTCACTCAGATGACTTCAGCCATGGGTGAATGCCCAGGCAGCTGCAGGAGTCCCAGAGTGATGGGGAAGGAAGCAAGGGAATTTCAGGTAGAGGGTGGCCAACCTCTGACTGGGTGACTCTGGTTAAGTTTCTTTGACTCGGGGTTTCCACATCTTCAACCCCACAACCCCCTCCTTTCTTAGGGGTGCTATAAAATCAAATTGCAAGGAGGTAGGGATACTTCATGCCAAGTGGAAAGTCCTGGGTGCAAAGATGGAGATTGCATTGACCAATGGAAATTATTGCTAGGCAGGTGTCTTTGTGAATTAGATACATGAAGGTCCAGGAAAAGAAGGAAGGGATTTTACCAGGAAAGTCATGGACTGTTCTGGCCCTTGTCACCTGCCCTGTCAACATGGCCCTCTCCTAGCCCTGGCCCTCCCCAAATGTGCCCTGAGCAGCTGGGATACCTGCAAGTCAACTTGTTGCAAGGAGGCCTCCAGGATGGTCTAGGTGTTGAGACACTGAAGCTTAGTTTTCCGAAGTGGGTTTCTCTTGGCAGCCATTGTGGGGTCGCTGGTTGTGGTGGTCCTTGTGGGAAGCTTGTGGTTGGTGATCTGATTGGCACTGTATGCCCGTCGCCGCTGGGAGGGTTCCAGACCTGGATGGTGACAGTGAAGCAGGAGGGGGTGGAAGGTAGTGGCAAAGTGGCAAAGGACTTGCATGACCCTTTCTCTGTTTGGGAACTCCCCAATTTTCCACCTATGTCTACTAACAAAGGTGCAGGGGCCTCATCTTACAAGACATACAGAACCTGGATGCATTTGGTTCTATTTTATCTTCCCAGTGACTTGTCTTTCTTTTCTCTTTCTACAGTACTTACTACATGCTCTAAACATTTTAGTTGGACTGCCAACGGCATGTGCTTTCAGGCATTATGCTCCTAGCTCTTTGCTCGGGCAATTTCTGCAGTCTGCAATCTCCTCTCCCTTTCTACTTCCATGAGCTGGTGCCTCCGTGAAGTCTGCTGATATCTCCTACCAGATGTGACTTTCCCTGGGGTTCCTATAATTGTACCAAAATTTCCCAAGGCCCCTGTCATTCTGCTTTCCATCTGAGTTAGGACAAGACGGAGGATAGCTGGATGACAAGTGCCAGGCTTAAGTCCTCTTTTGCCTCTGATACTATGGACAGTGCTTAACCTTATTGGGTGATTAGTATTGCAGGTCCTGCAACTGCATTTCACAACTGTAAATCCAGAATCCACACTAACACCAGAATGAGACTTAGGAGGAGAGAAGTCTAGAATATTTATCTGTATTCTACCTTGTTCATGAGCTTAACCAAGTTGCTTAAATTCTTCACATCTCAATTTTCTTGCAAACTAGGCTTAATAGTTGTCACCTGTGTAACTGCTAAGGATTCAGTGAAAAAATGTTTGGATAAAATGCTTAGAACATAGTAAGGATTCGATACATGTGACAATCATGGTCTCATTGGAGCAGGAATGGGGCGTTAGTAGCAGCAGACTAACTGTGATGTGAGGTGGAGTCTCCCCCGATGGTCTGGGGTCTTTGGCATGCTTCTGGGTTATAGGTGTCACCAAACTCCTGGCACAGTCCCCACTGTCTGGACTGGGTCCCTCGTCTTGTGAATGATAGAACACAGAGCTGCTGGAATCCTGAGGGTGCAGCCTGCTGTGTGGTCGCTTCTTGTCCTGGAGGGAAAGAGGAAGAAGCAGGCGATGAGTGAGATGTCATGAAGAGCATCTATGGAGCAGGTCCACTTGTGAAGAACTGGAATCAGGGAAAACCTTTTTGTTCATTAGAGGAATCTAGACAGATTCCCATTGAAGAGCTGGCTAACACAATCTTGTATCATTTGTATTATTTTGTATTTTCATTTGTCTATTTAAAAATTGAAAATATAATATGATTTTTAATGTTATTCTTATTTCCAAATATTTGGTTATTCTTATAATCCAAATGAACAAAATTAACCACTGGTGTCCTTACATTCCATTTTTATGATAAAACACACATATCACATATAGGGGCATTTAGGGAGATTGTTTTTTGGTGGGGCCACGTATTGCTGTACTCAGGGATTACTCCTGGCTTGGTGGTCAAGGATCACTTCTAAGGAGGCTCGGGGACTATGTGAGGTGTTGGGGAATCAAATCTGGGTCAGCTATGTGCAAGGCAAATGTCCTAACTTATGACCTATCTCTCCAGCCACTTCGAGCTAGTCATTTTTGTTTCATAAAAATCAGAACACATTGCATAGACTGATCACATCTAGGATTTTTTCACTTAGACAGTTTAGAAATCCTGAAAATCAAGTCCCCCCTTTGAAATTTAGCAGTACAATATTCTACCACTTAATATTGTAAAATATTAAGTGATTTTATAGCTAATGTCAAATAGTAAGTGAATTTATGACTTTATGATTATTAACTTTCCCACCATAAAATGCTACGCTAAAGTCTTAGATATAAACTTATTGTATCCCTTTTATTACTTACATGTTGTATTCCTCAAAGGAACATATGGGTTGAAAAGTTAGACAATTAAAATTTTACTAGTTATTTCTGGATTGCTTTCCAGGAGGACTGTAGCAGGTCATGTTTATTTCCACATTATAGGGAAGGACTCTTTCCCAACAGCTCTATGAGTAGCAAAACTTTTGCCAGTGTAACATGGCAGGCAAGAAAGGATAGTGAGCTTAAGACTATTGGTTTCATGCTACAGTAAGGTTTATTGACAATGTCCTGACTTCAAGACCTTGAACAAAGGATAAAGAGTGAAAAGACTTTATCAGCATTTTGTTTATTATTCCTTCCCCACTTCTGAGTACTATGTTCTCTACAGTACATTTGTTATTATCATAACCGTGGTTCTTAAGAGATTTCATAACACGAAAAAATAGAAATTTTACATAAAATCCAAACTTATCTTGAAATAGTGGAAACACATTTAACTCACATTCTGGGGTGACAACAATTTTTGAAACTTAGTTTTATTTTGGGGCCACGTTAAGTGATTCTACAGGCTTACTCCTGGCTCTGCACTCAGGGATCACTCCTGGCAGAGCTTGGTGATCATATGGGGTGCTGGGGCTTACACCCAGGTGGGCTGTGTGCAAGGCAAGCATTCCGCCTACTGTGCCATCTCTTTGCCCCAACAACAGTATTTTTAGTCTTGAGCAGAGCTGTGTAACTTAGGGAGGGTGTAATCTACACCATTTTCCACATTCCCTACCACACCTCCTGCCTTTCAGGTATGCACTGGTTATTAATTCCTCATGGCATTTGCCCCATTGGTTTCACAAGTCCTTATCATTATCTCATCCAGTTCAATGCTTCCAGATACTTATTGAATTCGTGACTCCCACTGAATAGCAGCAGCAGCAACAACCAAAAGATGAGAAAAATTCTTCCAGGAGCAGAGAGACTCACTAAAGGGGACGATGAGAGAGAAAACAGCTTCTCAGGCAACCTCCAATATTTCAGCAAGAAATTCACCTCATTTGGGCCTCACTTTGGTTCTACTTCTGTCACCATGTATGAAAACATTATAAATAAATATAACATCAACTCATCAAAGGAGAATGGATCTGACTAGTTTTCTGGGAAGGAAACTTGAGTGTGCTTGTTATGAGCCAAAGTGTTCCTCCAAACCACTTGTGTATGGAGTAAAGAACAGAGATAATTTCATGGACCAGAGCTTATGTTCTGCATGCTAGAGGTCCAGTATCACCACGTGGTACTCCAAGCACCACTGGGAGTGACCCTCCCCACCCAAACCTAAGTACTGAGCCTGGGTAGCCCCTGAACAATATCAAATGGGGGCCCAAACAAACACAAAACAAAAATTACTTTGGGGAGATAATGTAAAATGAAGGTTCCTGAGTTTTTACCCATAGAGGTTTGTAATGAAGTCAACCTGATTTGGAGCTAAGGCTCTCCTTTTAAAATGTGTCCCCCACTAGGGGCCGGAGTGATAGTCCAGTGGGTAGTGCATTTGCCTTGCACTCGGATGACCTAGGTTTGATCCGTGGCATTCCATATGGTACCCTGGGCACAGCCAGGAGTAATTCCCGAGTGCAGAGCCAGAAGTAACCCCTGAGCATTGCCAGGTGTGACCCAAAAAGCAAAAATAAATCACTTGTATCACTTGTCTTCCCGTTGGTCATCAATTTGTTTGAGTGGGTGCCAGTAACATCTCCATTCATCCTGACACATACTAGTGTAGCCCAAGAGCATGTGCTAGCTCCAGGAACATAAAGAACTTCAAACCATTCCATCAGGTCATGGGAATGAGGTCTATAATTGTTACTGGTATTTGGCATATCAAATATGACACGGGTAGCTTGCCAGGCTCTGCCGCAGAGCCTGGCAAAAATAAATAAATAAATAAATAGATAGATAGATAGATAGATAGATAGATAGATGATAGAGATGATAGATAGATAGATTAGATAGATAGATAGAGATAGATGACAGATAGATAGATATGACAGATCGATTGATAGATCGATAGATAGACAGATAGGTAGATGGATAGATAGATAGATAGATAGACAGATAGGTGGATAGATAGATAGATAGATAGATAGATAGGTAGATAGATAGATAGATAGATAGATAGATAGATAGATAGATAGATAGATAGATAGATAGATAGATAGATAGATAGATAGATAGATAGATGGATAGATGGATAGATGGATTGATGGATGGATGAAATAAAATCTGTCCTCCTCAAGTTCCCCTGCTGTAGGGATTTTGAGAAGAATAATACGAGTGGGTAGCATCCCCTTAAATAGCATCAACATGACCAAAAGTCCATGGCCTGCATCTGTTTCCTAATACTGTAAAGCCAGATCCAGCTCATTCCTCACTAGCATGATGGGCCTTTCCAGCCAAGGATGGCCTTGTGAACATGGGTTATTCTCCTGCCTTTCGACTCCTTTTATTACCCAGATACTTACACAATTGGAATTGGGAAGGTAGAAGGAGGCATCACATACAATGCCATACCCCACTAGCCGTTCTCCAGGGAAGAGAGATCTGGTGCTGGTAGGTGAGATCAGGACCTCCGTTGTCTCAGGGAAACTCCACTCCACAGTCACATCACTCAGGACGGGGGACATGGCCTTCTTCAGAGACTTTATCAACTGTTGGAGAGGATCAGAACATGAGCTGTGTTGAGGTATGTGAGCAATGTCTGGCGTGGATGAGGAGCACAAAGATTCGTGGATATGAGGAAGAAAGGATGTGAGTGGAGAAGATCTGACTATATAGGTTCAGGGTTGACTTTTCTAGTAGTGCATGATTTTCTTAGATTCAAAGAATGTCATAGTTGGGGTAGATCTTTGCCATCCTGTGCTCCAAGTTTAATGACTTATAAACAAGAAAATCCAAGACTCAAAGTAGGTCTATGACCAACCAAGAAGATACAGAAAGTCTGTGGCAAAACATGGACACAATGTTAGGGCTAGTGATCACAGTGGCCTAGCAAGTTAATTTGCCTTCCTGAGTCTCAGTTCCTCCTTTTATTTTTATGAGTAATTCTCAACTCGGTAAGGAGGTGGTATTCTGAAATACTTGCTTTGAAATTTTGCTGCAGGATGGGTATACCATAGATCTGCAGTATATATCAGAGGTCGCCTAGGCTGGGTTCCTCAGATGAAATACAAAGTGGGAGAAAATAATTTAGGGATGTGACAGAATAGATGTACTCTTGAATCATCCTTCAAGAAGGGATGCTCTAGCTTTGGAACCAAGGCCACAGCTCCTTCTGGAAGTCCCCAGACAATGACCAAGCACAGAAAGCATAGAGGTTGCTCTGTACAACACAACCTAACTGCTGGGAAATCCAGAACTCCAGAGGGCAGAGACTTGCTGGAAAGGCATCCTAGCCCAACGCTCCTCCTGCCCCACACCGCTTCCCTCCTTTCCTTCTCAGGTGTTGTAGCTGCATCTCCATGGAAGCCTTTACCTTCCTTATTTCTTCACTTTTCTCTGTCACACATGTTAACCTTGCACTAAATCTAGACTCTAAATTCAAGCTTTCTCTCTGGTTCCTGACTTGATCATAGAACTTTATAAGGATTAGACTATTTGTTATTATTAATTGCTATTATAATTTCTATACTTCTTAATTGTTTGATTTGCACTGTGAGCTTTATTTATTTTTACTTCTTTGAAGGGATACTCAGGAGTCTTCCTGTCTCTGTACTTAGGAGTGATTCCATTTGTAGTGCCAAGGATAGAACCAGTGTTGGCTGCCTGTAAGGCAAGTGCATCACCTCCTGTACCACCCAGGTTGGATTATTTGTACCAACTGTGCAGGGAGTAAAGAGAAGACTATAATCTGCCTTTGGGCTTTTTAGATTTCTTCTGAGGTACCATTTGTCATCGTCAGCAGCATGACCAGAAATGATTACAAACCCCATGGAGAGGGAGTGACACTCCATGGACAGTGACACCTGTGGAAGGCCCCTTGCTGCTCATTCAGTAGATGGAGCATGTGGTCCTGTACCAGGGCACAGGACAGCTTCAGGAATTGTTTTACCTGTATCCCCCTCCCCCACCGCCTCTGATATGCAGTGTGACCTAGTAGAGAGCTATGACTTGGGATGATATCCTAGTTCCAACAGGAACTATTGTCAAACTGGTCTGGACCTCTGGGTTTTTAGCACCTGAAAGGTTCTTTGGTTCTTCTTCTGCCTACCTTGGGTTGCAACCGTTCTCCCTCCTTCAGGAACTCAGCACTTCCCTTGGACACAGTTGCCAGCCCTGTCACCAGTCTGTGGCACACGTTGGGGCCAATCCCAAAGCTGTAACACCTGGAAAGGGAGGAGGGAAGTTGTCATCTTCGTCCCCAAATGGGAAAGGGACTGAGAATGAGCCCAGCTCAGAGCCAGTCCTAGCAGGCTCAGAGTGGAGGAGAAGGAGCGGATCATCCAAGGGTGCTCACTTTCACACACAGACCACCACAAACTCCCACCCAGCTCAGAGCCAGAGCAGCAGGAGTCCCTTGGCTAAAGCTGCTCTGGGGAGCTGTCAGCAGAGGTGAGGGTATCAAATTCCAAAGACAATGAAGTCAGACACTGCCCAGGAAGCAAAACTCACTAGGGTCCCTTCCTCTCCGCTGGTATTTTCCCATCCTGGCACCCCAAACTCAAGGTGTGCCCAGGACCACCAAACCCCAGGCCTCATCCCACACTGACCTGGTGGAGAAAGCGTGATTCCGTAACAGCTCCAGCACCTTCCCAGTGTTGCTGACCGCACCGTCTGTGATGAGGAAGAGGAGTCTCGGTGGCAGCGGTACATGGGCTGCCGAATGATCCACTTGAGCGGGGAGAGGATGTTGGTGCCCCCCATGTCACTCTGCATTCTCTGGATGCTATCACAGGCCATGGCCAAACTCTCCTGCAGGAGGGTCCCAGTCAGAGGATCTAGTCTCTGGAGACTCCAGGTTCCTGGGGAGTGAATCCTTTATTCCACCTGGGCTTAATCTGCCTCACTCTCATGTTCCCAATGCCATTTCTTTCCATGCACAGCAAGTGTGACTATCCAGAAATACCCCCTGCCCCCTCAATGCCACTGTGATCCACCTGGATTCCTCTTCAAAGATACCAGTACTCCTAAGGACATAAAGCCCCAAATAATTGAGCACAAATGAGGTTTCCTTCTACCATCTGGGAGGCTGGTGATGTGGGAGAAAGAACACCTAGACATAAATCATCTTTGGTTTGGGGCCACACCCAATGGTGCTCAGAGTTTTCTCCTGGCTCTGCACTTCAGGATCACTTCTTTATCAGCAGGAGTTAAACTTGGGTCAGCCACAGAAAAGACAAGTGCCTCTGGGCTGTATTTTCTCTCTGGGGCTAGAAATCTTCAGATGTGAAAATCCTACACTCACTGTGTTGCTACATCCTGATGATGCTTGGAGAAAATCAATTCCTTAGTCTGGGCATCAGATCCCTCCCTCATGGGCCAATACCAAGAGACCCAGCTGGCCAAGGATTCCTGGCTCCAGGCAGATGTCACTGCAGCAAGGACAATTTCTCAACAGACCTTAGATGTCCTTCTGCTCCTGACTCAGGAAGATTCTCTCCCAATGCTACGCTTGGAGAAATGGCATATATCAAAAGTTTTCAACTGTCTGGCCACCTCGAGCCAACAAAACTAGAAATTTATCCCAAGGATTTCAACAGGATGCATGTGGAATCTTTGCTACAAAGATGATGAAACAGGGAAAAAAACTGAAATGGAAATGACTGTTCTAGGTTTAGTTAATAAGTGCCCATCCAGCTGCATAGTAAAATACTAGGTAGTGATTAGAATTTTGTTGCACATTAATACTAACATGGAGATAAGCTCATATTACACTGTTGTGTTAGAAAAGTAGGTCCCAGATCAGTATTGAAAGTCTAACCCCATCTTTACTGAAAATGTATGTGAACTCTTAGAAAAGGTTGAGAGGGGTTTATTTTATTTATTTATTTTTTTGGGTGGCCACACTTGGCAATGCTCAGGGCTTACTCCTGGCTCTGTGTTCAGAGATCGCTCCTGATAGTACTGAGGGGACACCACCCTATGGGGTGCCGTGGATTGAGCCCATGTCAGCTGCATGCAACACAGTGCCTTACCCTGTACTATATGTCCAGCCCCAAAGAATTTATACAAATCATCACCAGTTTTTTTTCCTCCTGAACATGATCATGATGACATGATCTTTAAACAAATTCTTTTTGACTATATAGCTTTAAAAATTATGGAGCTTCCAACACATTTTACTGTTGTGTTTTAAAGTCCATAAGGTTATTTTAAATGAGGCAAGGCCCCCTTTTATCATTGCTTCCCTCCCTCCCTTCCTTCTCTCTCCCTTTACCTCTTTCTCTTCTTTTGCTCCCTCCCTGTCCTAGATGTGAGCTGAATGCTCCAATGCCCCATCGATGAACACATTGCTGGGGTGACAGTCTTCTGATTCCACATGTAACCTGAGCCTTGAGAGTTCCATTTCCAGCCCACATCCATGCCCACAATGCCCAGGTATTTGCTGTGCTGCCCTCCACCATTCACTCCTTTATCTCAGTCTTGTGTCATCTTAAGACACAGGATTTCAGTGAATGTCAGGTCTGACTCTATCTTTCCTCTTCCCCTTCACTAAGTACATCCATATTTTGCCTAAAACCTCCTTTATTTTAGAAGCAGATGCCTGAAAATGGCCCCCACAGAAGGCCCCACTTTAGTTCTCTGCTCCTGACCATCATCTCTATTCTAGAAGGTGGACAGTTTCTGAAGTGGCTCCTCACCACCCACCCTGTTCCTGGTTTCATCCTTGCCCCTTCCTTACCTCATTGTAGGTGTGACTGGAAGGGAACAGGGTTTTGAATGTGGATCCAAATCCAATGACATTAAAGAGGCAGGTTGGCATGAGGCTTTTAAGAGCCACCATCATGGCATCCTGACAGATAAGAAAGGGTTGCTTAGGATTCAGAAGAACTTATGAGCTCTCTGCCACCATGCATGTTGTTCTTATCCCAGAGTGGAAGCCATGCCAAGGAGGCCATCTCGCCATGTCTCTGGCACCCAACACCACCTTCCCTGACGAATAAATGTGCTGATGCTGACCAGGGTCTGGGTACAAGCCATAGTATTTAAAATGTCTTGCCCACAGAGTAGGGCTGAATCTTCAAAGCCTTTTAGGATGGCAGTTCAGTTCTTCCCCCACTTGTGCTGGCCTGGGGAGGTTGGAAGAGCAAGGGTCTCACCCTTCTGGTATAATATAAGGAGGAGGCCCATGGCTTCTGACTTCTAGCCCATCTTGCCACAACTTACAGGAGTTAGGGGGCACCCCCACGGATGGTCTCTTGGGCTCATACTTGTTGAATACTCAAGAGTGTGCTCTCATGCACCCCTGCACATATTCTTCACAAGAAACCTTGGAGGCCAGCACAGTATGATACTCCTGCTACATAGAATAACATCAGGTCCCCTGAGGGGAGCACAGCTTGGTGGTAAGTGTTCAGGCAATAATAAATGGGGAGTCAGGGTGGCAACTTTGTGAATGTTGAAGAGTCTTAATCTTGGGGCCAGAGAGATAGTACAGCAGGGCAGAGCATTTTCCTTTCACGCAGCTGACCGTGGTTCTATTCCTGTTACCTGGTATGGTTCCCTGAGCATCATCAGGAATGATTCCTAAGCACAGAGCCAGGAGTAAGCTTTGAGCACTGCTAAGGCCCCCAAACAACATCCACAACAACAACAACAACAAAAACAGTGCATAAACAAACACAAAGGAAGCATTTTAACACATGGATGCTGGCACTGCAATTTGTGTAATTAAACTACATTCAAGTGTGATCCAACATCCATGTGTTAAGCCATGACAGTGAGGGATGGTAGAGAAAAGCACAGAGTGGGGAATGGTGACCTCAAGCATGATGGTGCTGAGACACTGCAACAATAAATACCAAGCCACTACTAGGTGCCGGACACTGTTCTCAGCACATGATGCTAGTGTTTGTGTTTAATCTGACAGCTTCCCTGGCTAAGGAGACTTAGAAGATGAACACACTGGTCTAAAACCACAACTTCACAAAGATCCAGTTGCCCTTAGACTAATTATGTTACTCCTTCAAACACAGAGTAAATTTTCTATAAATAGCTATTACTACCAACCTAGTGAAATAGTAACGCCTATTAATAATTATACCTCTGTTTTACGATGGGGAAATGGGCTTAGAAGATTAAGGAGTTGTGCTGAATCACAAAATTGGACTAGGACTGGACTTTTTAGAACCTAAAAGTCTCGGGTCATTTGTGCATGTTATCTCTATCTTGGCACAGAATTCAGGAATGAGGGTCCCCGTCATTCTCATTTATTGATGGTATGCACCCTGGGGGCTCTGTATGACTCCAAGGAACAAATAGTTACACCCCAAGAAGGAAACGACTGCAGGTGGAACCCAGCAGCTCTTATGACACGTGGTATGTTGGGGCTTCATAGCAGCCTCCATAGAAAAGCAGCCATTTGCTGACTGCCCCTTTTCCCGGAAACTTCAGCATCAAACACAACCATGAACATTATCTCAGTCTTGCTTTGTGGCTCATGTCAATGAATTTTGTTTCTCTATAAAAAGAAGTCAATTTCTACTTATTTTTCATTAGCCACCAATGGATGTACATCCCCGCTAGCCAGAGACTGCTGATCCATGCAGACAGTGTCTGCTTGTACCTATTAGAATTTTTAATGTCCTCATTTTGGCAGCAAGTAGCAGCTGAAGAATGAGAGCAGCTGCAGGAAATGAGTCGGCTGAACTTTTGCCTTTGGCATGACTGTTTGGATTTCTAGTCTCTCCTGCTTGCCTGTGTTAGTCTTCCCTAAGACTTCAACCTAATGGACCACAATTAATGACCTAAGAAATTCCCCCGTGGCCTCATTGTCATTCGGAAAGGACTATGTGACCAGAATAATTTCTGTCTTTCTTTAAAAGCCGCTTGCTTAGCAGAATGGCTGGTGCCAAGGGAAGCCATTTGTGAAGGGGTGACCGTGAGCCCAATGAGCTGAGGTGGATGGAAAAGGGAGCCTGAGGCGGATCCAAAGGGAGCGGGAGGAGGCACAGTAGGAGGGAGTTATTATCAGAGAATTCTGGAATGTAGAGGCTGGAAAGGTCTCACTTTCAGGCATGACTTGTCACTCAAGTCAACGCTGTTGAGCCTGTAGCCCTTTGCAGTGGGCATTGTAGGATCCTAGATCATGATTAATCTCAGAACACTGAGATTGCTAAATCTAGATTGCACTGCTCTTTCTGCTCAGCCATGCAGAGGAGGTGACTTGATCAGAGAGATTTTATTCAGGGAAATGTATAATAATACTATATAACAACTGAACACTGAGATAAGAAGGATATAGAGACTGAGCCCAGCCTGGACTTAGATAAGTTGAACTGAGGAGCATATGACGTAGTTTCAGCTCCTCCCTGAATTTATCATCCCTTCTTACTTTACAGAAAGGATAAATGAAGCCTAGAGTTGCCAATCACATTGTTTGAAGTCACAGTAAGCTCACAGCAGAATTGATCCTGGAACCCAGGCACTGCTTTTTCTACTCTGCCATGTGGCAGAGAGGACTTGATCAAAGAGGCTTAATTCAAGGATGAATATACTAATCCTATATAACAATGTAAGGAAAATAAACACCGAGACAAGATAGGGAAGCTCAAACTCTTTCTCTAACCCTGTGATACTGGGAAAAACACATGACTTCTGTTTCCTTACTGGAAAGGTTGCAAGAGACTATGTTCAATGCTCTCTGAGACTCGAGGTTTATGATACCGTAATTCTTCAGGGTATCTGAAACAATGCCCTACACATTACTTTGTGTCTCTCTTTTTTTTCTTTCCTATGAGTCACACCCGACAATACTCAGGGGTTTCTCCTGGCTCTGCACTAAGGAAATTACTCCTGTGGTCCTCAGGGTACCATATTGGATGACGGGATCGAACCCAGGTGGGTGAGTGCAGGGCAAACATGCTACCCTCTGTGCTATCGCCCCGGCCCTGGTTTGTCTCTGGAATGGAATACACATGGCCAAGCCCCGTGGCCTACGAAGCATGACATGGCCAAGCCCTGTGGCCCACGAAGCATGCTTCAGTACTACAGCATGAGGACAGCTCCCCAATTCTTGCTTGTTTCAGTGTCCCCACTGAACCCAGAGTCAAGAGACCTCAAATAGGCTTTTGCTTGGTCATATACATCATTGCCATTACAATTCAAGACAAACCCCGCTCATAGCAAGCTTGAAGAGAGAGGCAGGCCTCTGAGAGTCCACCTAACTGCTCCCCTCCTTGACAATCCTGTTGCCCTGGAAACAAGAGTTGACTCCAGGGACAAACTAGGAAGAGGGATGAAATTCCATGTGATAGCAGAGCCCTCTCTTTTTCTTGAGCTGTGTCCTTTACCCAGTACAGCAAACAGTGATGGGGTGGGGCTTCTTATATATCTATACAGAGCTAGGCCCCCTGAGGAGAGAACAGATGAGGAAGATCCGGTCCTTTGCCTTAATGAGTTCATAGCTTCAGAGGAGACAGACAGCTGCACAACTAAAAATACAAGGTTCGATAACGCTGTAATGGAGAATAATCTCCTGAGAAAGACGAAACGCTTCTGGACACATGGAGTGGGGTGGGGAGGAGTTGGTCTCTCTCTTTCTCTCCTGCTCCTCTTCAGCACCCATACAGCCATGTGGCGTCTCCCAGGGGGAGACCTGCCTTATGAATGCATCTCTCCCCGAGAAGCCACCTGCTTCTCAGCTCCTTGAGGGCAGGAGTGGTGTTATAACCTGCCATCTTTCCAGATGGCAAGGAAGTGCCTGGCCCACATATGAGTGTATTTGAGGAAAAGAGGAAACAAATCTTTCCTACTGCCTCAAGAAATATCCTACACTTTTCTTGATGACTCTAAGGAACCTCCTTCTTAGACTTGTGTTGGGTCTATGGAACCTCTGATGTCAGCTACCACAAACAGAGATGAAGGTTTAACTAGAGTGCACACTTGTTTGAGATGCTGGTAAACTCTCAGATGAGTTTTTCTAACCTGGAACATGGAGAAAATCCCCTACCTG
Organism: Cryptotis parvus; assembly: GCA_021461705.1. Classification (NCBI taxonomy): domain Eukaryota; kingdom Metazoa; phylum Chordata; class Mammalia; order Eulipotyphla; family Soricidae; genus Cryptotis; species Cryptotis parvus. The sequence goes on along the minus strand of JAJIBD010007330.1, from coordinate 40,265 downwards.
CCGCCCCCAGTGATTGTCTGGGTTAGACACTGTTCTAAATAGCTAGTCCAGGATTGGATTATAGTAGCTCTCAGCATCTGTATGTTACTACCTTGTCTCCTCTGAGTGCGTCTCCATTTTGCCCAGCGAGTGCCCAGACCAAGTGGACACTCAGCAACAGAGTAATGAAGGCCAAGGAAAGTTCTGGATCATGTCTTCCCTTGTAAACTGACAACAATTCTACCATTGTGCAGGGTTTATTATTGTTTTCCCCTCTTTTTTCCTTTTGGTGCAAGTTGAATGTGAAAGCATCTAATCAAATTATTGGGGGGCTTCCCAAGTGAGGTGCTCATGAGATCCCTGACCCCATCAGCCATCCTCAACCGACCAAGCAGATGACCCCATGAGAAGGCATGAGGATGTGGTGCTGCTCCAGCCCATACTGCCAAGGATTGCCCAGTCACCTGATGTGCTGGGGTCTCTGGGACTTTACCCAGGGATTCTAGGGGGCTAGGTATTGCTGGGAATAGAACCTGGGTCAGCTGCATGCGAGGCATGTATCCAAAACACTGTACTAACCTTCTGGGCCTGATCAAACTATTTTGTAAAAAGCGATTTGTTGTTCCTCTTAGTCTGAGTCATTGAGGGAAGTTTCTGGTATGCTGATTGGGATAGGAAGTGCTGAGAATCCTGGATTATCTACCCAGGAGCCCTGGTGCAGAGGAAGTTCATGCCGTCACATACCTTGACATGGTTGATGTTGTTTCCACACATGCTGCTGCTCCAGTTGATGAGGAAGATGAACTCTCCATGGGCCTTCCGCAGCTTGGGCTCGGCTGACTGGAAATCAGGGCAGAAGTTGAGCATGATGACAGAATGGTGCAGGATGTCCTTGTGCAGGCGTTTCCGGATAATCTCTGTCTGGGGGACGAAGGCAAACTCATTTGGGCCTTCAGCGAATGTTACCGGGCAGTCCAGAGCTGGTCCTGGGGAGCTCCCGCTCAAGGACTCACCAGTGTTCCAGATCTCCCTCAGTCTGCAGGAAAACATCTCTGGGGTGATGGACCTGGCTAACTGTTCAGGGATTGTGCAGGCCAGCAGGGACTTGAGAAGCAGAAAGACCTGGATTAAGATCCCAGGTCTGTGACTGTCCCACTATGTAAGCTTGGGCAAGTCCCTACTCTGGGCCTGAGATTTGGGGTCAATATTATGCACTTCTTGTGGGGGTGGGCAGTGGGGATTCAGAACAGAGCTGGCACACAGGCAAGAGCCTGGGCAGTCATGCCATCCTTCCACAGAGCAGTGGGACCCTTTTCTCACACCTAGAGCCGCTCAGCGCATCATGGGAACAGGATGGTTTCTGTGTCTTACTGTTGATCCTCCACAGTTTAACTTTCCATTCACTCTTCAAATTTTTCTTCTTTGAAAACCTTTACCCACCTTCCTGGTGGTGTTGATTCATTTTCTCCCTCAGGCAGTGAGGACAGGAAAATGTTGCCTGTGAGTTGTGTGCATCCAACACAATCCTTGTGAACCCACTGCCAGTGTCCAGCTATTGTTTCTCAGTGGCTGTCTTCTCACTGCTACTGGGGTGTGGTTGCTCATGCTGGGGTCAGGCATTCTTTCTCTGCAGTGTTGGACTCATGTCTACTCCACTCACCCCTAGTTTGTCGCTGATATGAGGGATGGCAATGGCGAAGCCTCTGGCATCTCTAGGATTTCACAGTTTGGTGTAGAGATGGGCTGAGTAAGATTGAAGGAAGGCCTACAAGTAGTTCTTTATCTTTTCTTCTTCTGTCTTTGGATTAGGGTCAGTCTCAGAAGTGGTAGAATGCCTAGGGCCCCTCCTTGTGGAACTCATATAACCCTCCTTGTGGAACTCATATAACCCTCCTTGTGGGCTCAGTGGTGTTCAGGGACTCCAGAGTCACATCTGGTGGTATTAGAGGAGGGGGTATGCAGGGTGAGGAATCAAACTCAGGGTCTTGGATATGAGGGTGATCTGCAACTGACCCTTCCACTGATGGCCAGTGTTGATGCAGCCTATCTGGCTCTTGAGGTGGATATCTCCTGCCTCCCCTCTATGAACCCCCAAAGTGTGTTTCCCCCTATAGCTGCATGTTTGATCAGAAAGAATGTTCTTCCCTACATAGAGGTGAACCAACCGTTCTTTGATCAAAGGAATGCAAATAGCTGTGCTCCCTTGCTGAACCTCCCAACAAGCTTTTAGGTTTGTGGTCTTATGTTTTACCACTTGAGCTACCTCCTGATCCCATCCTGGATTTCTCTCAGGTCTCTGACCCTTCTCCAAATGGATATGGTTTGTTTGCCTCTTATCTGTATCCCTGTGCTATAATGAAAGCACCAGGAGACCCAGGAATGAGTCATTTTAGTGCTGTTTGCCAAGTGCCAAGAGCAGGGTCTACCATCTATTGGGCATTTCATGTTTCATGTTGAATGAACAGACAAGAATGAAGCATGTGTTTTTGCTTCTCCCTGACCTGTGTGGCTCCCATCTCCACCCTTCTCTCTCTTGGGTCTTTCCTCTCTCCGCATCTGCCTCTTGTACATAGTGTCTCCCTCTGTGTCATGGTTTTGGACAGCTTGTCCCACCCACTCTTTCTGATTGACGTCCGCCCTCTGCATGCCTGCCTCCCTCCCTGGCAAGGGATGCATGCTCCCTCCCACGGGGACTCTGGTGCCAAAAGTAACAGTGCCACACAGCTGTCTGGATGTAAGAGACCGAGGAAGCAACATCAGGAACATCTGCCCAAGCGTGGGCCCACCTCTGAGATGCTGAGTCGGACGTGCGGGACTACCTCTGAGATGCTGACTCGGGCCTCTCAGAGGACTCCCGAGCCTCTCTAATGTCTTCTTGAGCTGTCATTATCCAATTACCATAAACTTGTCGCTTCTTAGCAACTTCGGGAGGATTGCTGCCATCCAGGGAGTTCTTGAGAAATCAGGGCATTTTCATAGCCAACCCAAGGTAGCAAGTTCATTGTCACTGGCATCAGTGGTCCTGAGGCTGATGGGTGGGAGGGTCCCCAGACAGGGATCCAGGCATGACTTAGTACTCCAATATCTCTTGCCCTGCCCACACACGGTTCCTCTCAGACTTCGCTGCACCCCACATTGCCACCTCTGGTTTCAGCCTCCTCTCCTGATAGACTAATTGGGATGGGTAGTGGGAGAGGGGGTCCTCTGGGAGTACGTATGTTGGCAATGGGGCATCTAACCTGGGGATGGCTTGATGTGCCGTTGCTGAGCCATCTTCCCATCCTTTGCCGTCTCTGTCGGCCCACCCAGTGGGGTCTCCCAGTGGGGCCTCCCAATGGTGGCCATGTGTGCTGTAAGCTATGCCAGGTTCCAGCCCACCTTTTCCTCAGCCCCTGAGCCATTCAGGTCACCATGGAAAAGGGACCTCTACCATAACTCCAACTGCTCCATGTTAAATGATGAAGCTCATTGTCACCAAAGCCAAATTCCAAGTTGACACCCTTCCCTTCCTTCCAATTCACTCATCCATTTGGGGTGCTAACCTTCAGTTCTCTCAATTCTAAAGGGGGACAAAACAAAGAAATGCCTCTTGTACATAGTGTCTATCCTACCGCCCTGGTGGTAGGATATCAGGGGCCAGTATGGGAATCTGACACATACAGGCACAACGTCTGTCCCCCTCAGCCACCTCCCCAGCCCATCCATACCTAATCTTTTCAAACCTCTCTGGGCACTCCAGTCCCTCCTGGGCCGAGGCTCTGAGCAGGGGAAAGGTGAGGACAACGTGTGGCTAGTGGCTCAGCCCTTGCTCTTTCCATCCCATTCCTTTAGGCTTAGCTTCTTGGGGACGTGGAAACAGAGCAAGAGCCAAGGAGGAAAAAAGGGGCAGTGGAAAAGAGGGTCCCCTGGAGGGCAAGAAGAGCAGGGTAGTACCTGGTGCAGGTTCCTGGGTACCCTCACAGGTGGAGCAGTCTACACGCGGTCCCTGCAAGAAGGGTCTCCCTGGGAAAGTGATCCCCCTTCCGCCTCAGTGCCCAGCCTCACCCCACCACCCTGCTATACCATGCTGGTCTCACCTTGTGCTCAGCACGGTTCCCCTTCCTCATGCCCTTGATGAAGTCTGCTCTGCCCTGCAGGTGCTGCTCGAACTCTCGGGGGCTCATGTCTCCCTTCTCCACCAGCACGTGTGGCGCATGGGGCTCTGTGGAGGAGACACCCATCCTTGGCACCTGACCTGAGATGAGGGCAGTACCAGGGCTGGGGTTTAGGAGCAGGATTACACTGGGGAGGGGCGACCTCCCATTAGAAGAGGGGCTGAAGCCTGTGGCTGTCTGTGGTAGCTGGGGTGGTAAAAAACTCCTTAGGGAAGAAGCAGCAGAGCCCCTGGGCATGGGGCCCTCTCAATCCCTTGCTGGGCCGCTGCCTATCTGTAAAATGGGAGTGGGATGGAGCCGATTCTTCTAGGTCCTTTCTCTGACTTCTTTTCTGTGTGTACGTTGGGAGAGGGTCCATCTGTGGTCCTCAGGGATTACTCTTGCTTTGTGCTCAGGGGTCGTTTCTGATAAACGGGACTATAGGTGGTGTTAGGGATCAAACCAGGGTCTGCTGCATGCAAGGGCAACTGCCATCCCATCTTTCTGTCCTCTCTCTCTAGCCTTTCCCTGACTGCATACAGAGACCAAAGAATTGATCCCTGAGGGTTCAGAGCCGCAGATCCTTGCTGTGCTCAGGGCTTCGAGGCGTCCTGAGGTTTCTGCTCAGCTTGCCTGGAGGCACAAAGCCGTGAAAATAGGATGAGATCCCAGTTGCCCTGCAGCTGGAATGGGAACAGAAGCTGTTCCTTTCTCATAGCCAAAAGAGAGCCAAGCAGGAAGCAAGTGGGCCTCTTCTCTGCCATATTCCTGCCTGCCAGGAAGGTGGTCCCCAGGTGGGCTCCTCCCTCCCCCAGTCTCAGTACCGCTGGGGTGGATGTGTATCTCCACTGGCCCGTCAAAGGTGTGCTTGCTGGCCAACGTGACGATGATGCTCTTGGCTGAGCTGGCAGAGGGGGCGGCGTCTGCTCGGATCTCATGGGTGGGGCTCTCTACTCCTGGGGGGCACAGAGAGGTGGTGTATGTTTAGGAACCCCAGGTCAGGGAGGGGTTTGTAAGAGACATTTACTGCCCAGGTCAGAGATGATGGCTACTTGAGACTCATGGGGGTTCCTGACCTGTAGCATCCTCTAGCATCGTTAGGGACCCCTTAGTTTTCCCATCTGTAAAATGGGTCCTCAGATAGAGGAAGTTGAGAGGCCCAGGAACATGTGGGTTGACCAAGAATTGTTTCCTAATAGGACACAGAGCTTTAAAGTGCTCAGAGCTCCCTCTGGGGGGTGAGACCCCCTAAATGCCTCGTCACTATGCTCTTCTGTTCCCCACACCAGGGACCCACGGACAAGAGAACCGAGGTGTGCCTGGGAGTGGACCATCAGGACATTAGCTCTTAGCGAGGCTGCTCATTTTGTGGTATGGGAAGCTCTGACAGCCTAACAAGGGCGGGGGTGGGGGTGGGGTGCTGTGAGAGGGGGCTGCAGGATGGTGCCCATACCCAGGGGATTCTGAGAGGCAGGGTGAGAATGGGGAGAGGCCTGATGGCAGTGACCTCTAGGAGAGACACCAGCACCACCAATTAAGCCATGGACATGGGGAATGGGGGAAACCCAGAAGCTGTTCTTGGGAGGAGGACAGGAAAGAGCTCTGCCCCTGAGTGTCCCTGGACCTCGGTTTCTCTTCCTCTTGAAGCTAGCAGCTCTTCCACCCTTTATCCCTGGGGACTTTAGGCCAGAATCCCCCATTTCCCGCCGGCTGTCACCCTTTCAGTCCATCCCAGTTTGCACAGCCCTCTCACCTGCAAGCAGGCACGGCCCCGGATCTCCAGCTGGAAACTGAAATCGTATTCCATGGGGTTGGACACGCTGGTGTCCAGGAGCGCTGCCAGGCTCAGTTTGTTCCAGGAGTCCAGGGCCTGGGTGCCGAAGCAATGCTTGTCTTTGCTGGGAAGGTGGCCAAGAGCAGGAGGAGGAGGCAGGCAGCCAGGGCCGCGGCAGGAGGCCAGCATGAGAAGACATGGGGAGGGACTGCGGCCCAGGCAGTCCCACCCGAAAGGGGTCTGAAGAGCTTTCTGTCACCCTCAGCCCTGACTGTCCCACTCGACCTGAGCCTAGATTCAGGCACAGTTACCAACATAAAGGGTACTCAGGGCCTGGAACCACACAGGGAAGCTGAGTCTCAGGATGGTGAGGCAACAGGAGTAAATTCCCACAACTGGGACTTGGTGGGGCCCAAACCCTCCCCTAGTTCTGCACAGCGAGGCATTTTTCAGCACATCACACCACCTCTACATCCCAGCATGGTCCCCGGGAGCCAGGAGGCCTGGCACTGTTCTGCTCCTAAGAGGTTTGGTTTACTCATCTGTGAAATGGGGAGAGTGAAGACCCAGCTGAAACGATTCAGCGCTCGCCAACACTCAAGGTTCTGAGCTTCTTTCGGGGTTTTCCCTTTCCATCCTTATATCTGCTCCAGCACCCGCAGACCCCCAGCCCCAGGCACCTTGCACTATGGCCTTAAGTATACATGTATCCTGGTCAAACGCGTGTGTTTGGTTGTATGTACTTTAGATGAAAAAGGTTGTTTCGTCTTATTAATTCCCTTCAGTTGCTTCCTTTTCCCCCACTCAAGTGCTGGATTTTTTTGTTGATTAAAGTTTTTTTTTAAATAAATATTTTTAAAGGAACTACACCTGGCAGTGATCAGGGTCCCAAAGCCATTCCAGGCTGAGCTCACCATGTGACCAGTGAGGTTTCTGAGGGTGGTACAGCAGGCCAGCAGGGCCGTGCCTAGCAGTGCTCAGGGCCTATGCAGTGCCAGGGAGCCAACGCAAAGCTTTGCCTATACAGAACTTGTGCTCTGTCACTTGGGAAATCTTTGACCTCATTGCTGTTTTAAATGATTTACTATTTATTATGATTTTTAGTTTCTTACGACATTCCTAGGGTCACTCCTGTTGCTGTTCTTTTCTGGTGGGGGTGGGCAGTGCACACCCAGTTATGCTCAGGGTTTACTCTTGGTTCTTTGCTCCTGGTGAACTTGGGGGATAATATGGGATGCATATGCACCAGGGATTGTACCCAGGTCGGCAGCATGCAGGCACTACCCACTGTACTATCACTCTGGCCCTCCTGCTGGTGTTCTGGGGCACTACATGTGGTGTCAGGGATTGAGCTGCAGTAAGCCACGTGCCTTTCAAGGCTGTGGTTGAAACTCTGCCCACAAGACTGTCTAGAAATCAGTCTTTGCTGATGGCATGACATTGTTTGGGGACAGCTGTGATATTCGCTCTTTGCCTCCCTTGGCCCACATGCTTAGCTACCATAAAAATTTCATCTGTATCCCCTTTGCATTTAGGAAAGAAGTTCTGTGGGATACCTGAGTCTAAGAAGTCATACTCCAGAAACAGCCAGGTTGCCCTTGAGGGTGGCTCCCTGGGTCTGTACTCCTGCAATGAATGAGCAGGAGTTCCCCACACACCTCCTCTCCCTGCCTCACTGCCACTCGGCATTCTCCGGGACACTTGGAGACACACAGGGTTCCTGAGGGATTGCCGGCTTCTGAGAACTTCTCCACCAATTCTGCGTGTTGGCACCGGCAGGAGTAAATGGATCAGAGCCACCATGGGGGCATCCTGCCTCTTGATACCTGGCCTACCAAGGAAGGTCTTTAATGGCCCCAACCATGCCACTGAAATGTACCAATCCTGGTGCCAAGGCAGCACTTACAAAGAATGGCTGGTGCACTCTGGTCTGGGAGTGGCAGAGTCGCTACAGCTTCCCACTGTGTACACACTTCTCTGCCCTCTGAGCTCCTCCCCTCTACCCCCCCCCCCCCCCGAGCCAGAGGCTGGACCTGTCAACCAAGCCACTCACTCTCTCCGTCCTCTCCACCCTGGCTGGCCTGGGACCCTTGTTTCTTATCAACCCCAGCACACTCTGAAGCAGGACTGAGCACTTCATGTTCCTCCTGCCTTGGCCCACAATGTTCTTCTTTCAGACTCGCTCCATGCTTGCTCCCTTCATTCAGGGAGCCTCGGGGCTGCCTGAATTTTTTCTGTGCTGCTCAAAGCAACACCCACTCCACTGTTGTCGAGAGCACTTAACTGTATAGAATTCATCACCTCACCTGCCAAGACTCTAGTGCTGATCTACTGCCCGTCCCACCCCGCCTCCGGTCAGGTGGTGTTGGATGTGCCAGCATGTCCCCAGCTTTCGTTCCTTTAGGCACCAGCTCCCAGAGGTCCCGGGACCCCTTCAGAGCACTATGGAATTCTGGATATGTGTGGCACATCTTCCTGGATTCCAGCTTGGCTTAAAAGTTGCAGCAAGGGTGGTGGGGGAGAGAGTTGGAGTGAGTTAAGTACTTGAGCTGGTAATGAATGTCAACTGTTATTTTTGTAACTAATGGCGCTAAGATATCATGGAATCGATTATTTAGTACTATTGTTTTGGAGTTTAAATACTTTTATTCAAGCACTTGGAATCAATTTTATTATTTGCTCTGATTGGACCAAGGTGGCAGAACACCTTGCCTTACATATGTGAGACCCTAGGTCTGAGTCCCAGCAATGCCTGGCCCCTGAGCACTGCTGAGAGCAACCTCTGAACACCCAACTGTGAGTTCCTCCTGAGTCCTGCTGGCAAAGGGCCCCAAAGAAGAATAAACAAACTTTAAACATTTATGCTCATTGAATAAAACGCGAGGTTTCAAAAGACAGCCACAGTTAGCAAGAACTATCTCCCCTACAGAGAAAATATACCTAATACACCTCCTCTGTCATAGGGGTGGGGTGGAGGGCCTATTTCAGTAACTGGTGCCCTAGTCAGCCACCCACCTTCTTTTCCTTCTAGCCCACGAAGATTCCGACACATTGCCCTGCTACCCCTCACTGAACCGCCAAAGCCCCACTTTAGCACCTTGTTGCTCTGGGGAGAAATGTAAAGTGTCTGTGTTCTCATGTGTGTATGCACCCTCATCCTGGGTCTGTGTCCTTACCCTGTGCCTCTGTGTCCTCATCCTGTGTCTCTGTGGGCTCATCATGTGTCTTTGTGTCCTCATTATATGTTTCTGTGGGCTCATCATGTGTCTCTTCAATTTCATCATGTTTCTCTGTGGCCTTGCTCCCTTTCTGAGGCACATCTTGGCTCCTTTCGAGCATCTGCCTGAGCTCTTCTCACAGGAGAACAGCTAAAGTGCTCACATCCCCCTCACAGTTTCACTTCTCAGAGTAGTCTGGCCAGACCCTGGGGCTGGGCTAGGAGAGGGTTTGGGCAGCTGGCCTCTCTCACATGCTCTCAGTCCTACTTACCCCTCCCAGTCCTGTCCACCTGGTTCAGTGAATCAGCACCCACATAGAGGCACCCTGAGGTGTGCCTTAGATGTGCCATGAAGGGAATAGCCATTGCTCCCACTGCTTTCTGCCAGGCAGTGGCCCTGTCAGTCTTATGCCCCTTGGCTCCAGCAGCCACAAACACAGAGTCAATACTCAGGAAATACCTCTCGTGTCTGAAGGAGCAAAACCCGGGTGCTGATACTGAGTTGTTGAAGCCCCAGACCAGAGCTTCCGGCCGCGCCTGTCAGGGCCCTTCAAGCAGGATGCTGTGTGCTCTCCCCATGACTGGGGAGCAGCGATTCCTCAGAGGGCAGCAGGATCCCTTGTCTATGCCCCATCTTTCTACCCTGTGAGCCCGATCTCTGCACCCACTCCCGCGCCTTACCCTTGGGTCTGGTGGTTGGTGGTATCGGTGTCATTGGTGCAGAACTGGGGCACTGTGGGGGTGCAGACAGCGGGCAGCACCACCTGCACAGCGCCACTGGGCAGCGTCGGGAGCTCTGAGGGAGGTGCTGATGAAGACGGTGACGTTCTCCATGGGGGCGATGGTCCCCAGGTTGACCACAAACAGGATCCTCTCCAAATCCTCATCCAAAGGCACCTTGCCTGGCGGGCAGGAATGAGGGGTGCAGGGAGCACCCTCTTGTGGAAAATTCCCTAAGGGTTGGGTCTGGAGTCAGGGGTCATGGACTGGTCACCTCCAGTCCCCCCTAAGCTTGTGTTGCCACCGGTATGAGGAGCCCAGTTTGCTGACAGGAAAAGGGGCTCAGTATGGGTGTCTCAGTTTGAGCGTTGCCTTAGATATGCAGAAAATATCTCACCCACCAAAGATGGATCTGAACAGCCAGGCTGCTGCCAGCTCTGTGGGCTCTCATTTTCCTTGGAAGTGGGAGACTTGCACCCCCCAAACCCAGAAGGGTCACTTTCCCACTGCCAATTCTCCCCTGAGAACCGCATTCAAACGTATGCCCAACTTTGCAATTCACGTTTCCCCCATGATCTTTCCTTTAATTTTCTTTTCTTTTTTTTTTTTTTTCTTTGCGATGGAGCTTGGACCTAGGGGTGCCCAGGGGTCACCAGGGACCCTACCTGGCAAGGCTCAGTGGGGCCACATGGTGCTGGGATGGAATGCAGGGATTCACACATGCTAGGCATGTGGTCTAGCCCTTGAGTTCTGTCCCCAGTCATCGGGTCTTTCCTTTGATCTGAAGCCCCCTTCCTCCTCCCTGCTTAGTCATCCTCACCCATCAATCCTGCCTTGGTTCCAGTCTGGACCCCTCCCTCTCACCCTCATCTGACATTATCCAGACCACGGTTACTGGCAGGACCTGACTATTATTCCAGGGGAGATCCTAAAATAGGCTGATGTATCTATACGCAGTGAGCGCGTACTACAGTTCTTGAACATCTTGTGTGTTCTTCAAGCCTGAGTTCTCTCTGGGCATTTGCTTGCTTCTGTGTTTCTTTGCTTACTGATTTCCTCTCTGGAGAAGCCTGTGTTCTCTCCTGAACGTGTTTGTCCCTCCTTCAATAAAAACTATCTTACTTTTATCTGCCTCCCCCTGAAAAATATTCTTGAATGTGTTAATGATCAGGTGAACAAACTGTCTTGATCCAATGGTATGAATGTCATCAGACAATTGGTCTGGATTCAAGCCCTGGCTCTGTCCCTGGCTCTGCTGTTTGGTCTGGGCCATTCACTCACCCACTCTGAGCCTCAGCAGCCTCCAGAACAGGCATATGGAGCCTCCTGCTGATTGGAACACTTCCTCTGTAGCAGGGACTGTGGCATGGGCTGGATTGAGCTTTGGATGAGTATAGCTGTGAGCTGCAGCTCAGAGATGCTGTTGAATTTCTTATCTAACTCACACTGCATGGAAGACACACCCTGGACTTACTCTAGTCTAACTTATTCTACCCCTTGCGAATGTCAGGATTCATGAGAGAATGATGTTCTTTTGTCTTCCCTCTGGTGCTCATACTATTTTTTTTTTGCTTTTTTGGGTCACACCTGGCAATGCTCAGGGGTTACTCCTGGCTCTACACTCAGGATTTACTCCCCGGCGGTGCTCATGGGACCATATGGGATGCCGGGGAATTGAACCCAGGTTGGCCATGTGCAAGGCAAACACCCTACCCACTGGACTATGGCTCTAGCTCCCTCACTACACTTCTGAGATAAGAACAGCAATTGCTCCTTCTGCTTTGCAGACAGCAAGGTGAGGTTCTGAGAAGTTAAGAATTGGCTCCATATCACACAGGGATCCATCTCAGGATCCCTGACTCCTAGTCCAGTACTCTCTCTATCCTCTCTCATCACCGAGACTCAGGCTAGGCGCAGGCCCTCCATAGCCCTCTTGGCAGCCTTACCTGTGACGGTGGCTCCAGTGTAGGGGGTATCCAGGTGACTGCTCTCAAGTTTGGCTTTGTCCTTGATCTGCACGGTCACGATGCGATCAGCAATGACAGCTTCAAAGCCGATCACCGTGGTGTGCTCATCCAGGGGTACACAAAGATGCCTGCCAGAGCAAGACCCGGCACCATGGGGCATCCCACCAGCCCCTGCCCATGTGCTGCCGCCCTGGGCAGGGACGCAGATCTTTATCTCACTAAATAGATGGTACTCCCACCTGGCTAGAGGAGGCAAGCAGGGGTCAGCGGGATCTTAGGGAGTCTGGGGCTATGTGTGTGTGGGGGGGGTGGGGGCGGGGAGCAACAGGTATCTTTGGAGCATGAGGGACCTTTGGGAATGGGCAGCTTCCCCTTTTCCAGCCAATCCTTACTTTGTGAGGATGGAGGAGTTAGTACTTGTAACTTTTAATGAGTATAGAATCTTTCACTTATTTTTAGGACAAAAGAGGACTTGGGGATGGAGAGAATATAGAGGTAGGACAAATTCCTTGTACATAGTTGATCCAGGTTTGATCCTTAGAGCTACATATGGTCCTCTGAGTCCTGCAAGGAATGATCCCTGAGCACAGAACCAGGAGTAAGCCCTGAGCACTACTAAGTGTGGCCCAAAACAAACACAAAAAACCTAAGGGCTGTGTTGAAGAAAAAAAAAAAAAAGAATTGTATTTAGTTACTTTTCTGCTCCACTTGTACTTCCCAAGTCAAGATAGGTTCCAAATTATATACTATTAAGAGTGCGTTTCTTTTAGAAAAATATGGGTTCTTGTCTGAACTGTGGAGTGGACCTAATAAACCCACCTGTGGGGAGCTTAGCCACCTTCAGCAGTAGGAATTGGGGCTAGACAGAGTGGATTGTGCCCCCCCCCCCCCACCTTCCCTGGCCCATGACCTCCATCAGAAGCTGAGTTCTGAAGCCTCGCAGCTCAGCCTGCAAAGTGCCGATAATGGAGCAGAAGTCAGGTTCTTGGTGAGCAGGGAGAAAGAGCCACCACGCCTGAGCTGTGTGTCCCAGCACCTGCTTCAGTCTCAGTGTGCTTGTTTTTAGTTTGCTTGGAGGGGGCCTATACCAAGAATTTCTGGAAAGTGCTGGGGTTGCTGTGGACTGTGCTAGAGAACTGGGCCTTCCTTCCGCAGGAAAGTCTGTGCTCGGCCCATCACTGTGCTCTCACTGCTCTCTGGCTGCCCTCAGATTTGCAGTTTTGTTTTGCCACATCTGGCAGCGCTCAGGACTTACTTTTCATTCTGTGCTCAGGGATGGCTCCTGGTGGGACTCCGGGGACTATATGGGATGCTGGAGATCAAACCTGCATCAGCTTCGAGCAGAACAAGCATCCTACCCGCTGTGTTCCATATCGCTCCATCCCTGCCTGCAGCTATAAGCTGAGTGCTTCCTTACTTTCCGAGCACGTGCATTGTCCTGTGATTGGGCTCCTTGGAATTCAGAGGTTCTAGACCAGGCCTTGCTGCTGCCTTTCTCCCCTGGGGCCTGAGTAACTTTGAACCCAGGAGCCCTGGGGAGGCTCCAGACAATTTGATCTTACTTAACTCGCTCACTGATACCTGAACGCCATAGTGCTCAGCCCAGTGAGCCAGCCACAAACTCTAGTCTCCATTTCTCTGCTGTAAAATGGGGAGACTGGTTCTGTCTGCTGGTGGAAGCCGAAAGACTGTCTCCAAGGGATTCAGTAATTTAACCTCTTGGGTCCCAGCCAGGTGTCCTGAAAGTTGCTTTCTCTCCATTCCTCTCTACAGAGCCATGGGGGGTCATTTGCTCTGCCCAGGAGGCCTGAGGCTCACACCTACAGGTATGAGAAATGGGCAACCAGAAACTGTATTCTGTGGGTGAGCAGGGAGCCCAACCAGAGCAAGCCTTACATGGTAGAGTCCGGCCCATGCAACCTGCCCGGATTCCCTGCTACTCCTGTGCAGTCAGAGGCATTTGAGGTATAAATGGCTCCTTGGTAGGTGATGTCCCTCTGTTCTCCCTCTGCTCCACTGATATTCACCATTGGTTTCATTCACACTATCCTTTCTTGGGTTCATCTATTCCTCTTCCAGCCCTGGGCCCACCTGGATCCTGATTTCCACAGCGATAGGACTTTCCTTAAGTCTGTGCAGGGATAAGACATAGGACTGGGGGATTCCTAACCCACCTTTCTGCTAGCTTGAGATTCCCTGAGAAAGTGGGTGGGCTTCCATCCAGACCCATTTGCTGCCTGCTTGGTGGCACTCAGAAAGGGAATTACAGGTCTTAGTAGAAAAGGAGCTGGGACTTGATCCAGGTCATCACACTAGTAAAAGTTGACGTGGACACTCAAAATGGGGAAGGAGTGGTCCTGGGTAGCCCCAGGGGCTCCTTACCCTGGAAGGGCTGAGCCTCTAGGTTGCCATAGGTGAGGGAGGCGGTGAGACCCAGGGGCGTAACCACTGACGAAGGAGGTGACTTTGGACGCAGTAAGGGGCAGGGCTGCCCCCGTGATCTGGTTTAGTAGACCCGGCATCCTGCCGGCTACTCGGCCTTCAGGACCTGCAAGAGTCAAGAAGGGAAGCAAGTGTGTGGGTGGCGGGGGGGGGGTCTCCCTCTCCCTCTTCATTTCCCACATGCACTTCCAGTCAATGAACCTTAATAACGCAGCTTGGTTCATTCCTAGGAAAGACTTGCATGGGAGCTGTGGGATTCACCCCCAGCTCAGAGCACAGTCAGGGAGGGCTCCCCAGAGAGGAGGAGGGAGGACCAGAGAGTCGCTGCATCCTCACTCTGGATGGCAGGGGTGGGGGGGCATGGGCTGAGTCAGCTCCTGCTTCCTGAGCCTTGGACTTTGTGAAATGACCTGGGGATAGCTCCCAAGTCCCTCCTCTGACTTGAGTGCCCGCCGGTTCTCACTGGGTGTGGGAATGAGGGGTGCGCCGCTGACAGCCTGGGAGGCATTCCTGCTCCTTCTCCTGCCCACCCCACCACACCCCATTACTCAGGCTGTTGCCAAGTCTCTGCTCAGTCTCTGGAAAATCCTGGACTCTATGGTATTCTTTCTTCTGGCACCAGTATCCAATCCAAGCTACCGCCATCCCTGCCTGTATGGCAGCTCCCGATTGGCCTCTTGGATCTCCCCTGCCCCTCTGTACCCTTCTGCGAACATTGCAGCACACAAGTTGGACTGGTCTCCCCACCCTCTCTCTACGTCCGTCCAGTGGCTTCCTGCCGGTGGTAGGTGGATCCACAGCCCCTCAGCAGGCGGGGCCTGTTGTGGGGGTCCTGCTGGCCTCTGGTACCTCCTTACAATGTCCTCACTAACATTTTGAGGGACTTCTCAGCTTCCATGTCTTTCCTCAAGTGTGATCCTCTCACTCCCATCTTTGTACTTGCCCTTTGCTTCCTGGAAGCTTCACCCCACAGCCCATTTTGGTACAGAGAACTTGCTGTGTGTGCTTCTGTGTCAACTCAGGGTAATCCCTTCCCCGCCACCACCCACAAGGAAGCTGGAGTCCTAGAGAGCAGCTCAACTCTCACAGAGCCAAGTTGCTCTTCCTGAGAAACTTCTTGGGGAGGGGCAGGGGTAAGGGAAACAGTTGGTTTCAGCGAGAGCTTGTTCTGGTCTGTGTGTCCAAAAGGCCTGGAAGCAGGAGGCTCTTCCTGCTCTTCAGACCATCCCGGTGAGGTGAATATAAACATGGAGGACAAGCCTCTTCCTGTGGGGCCTAAGACTCACAGCACGGTCAAGTCCCTGGGGACTTCCCAGATAATCTCTTGCTTTTGAGCGGTGGGGAAGGAAAGGAAAGCAAATCAAGCAAAGCAAATGGGAGCTGAGACTTTTCTTCCAGGTTCCCTCCCACTCTCCCACTGGTGGCCACCATCTAACTGGCTAGGATGATCAGTGGACTCTGATAATGCTGACCCTTCTCGGAGTTGGGAATTCCTGCCCTCAGAGTCCCTGTCACCCACTAGTTAGGCTCCTGTGCCCCAGGTCTCTCTGCCAGACTCAACAGTGCTTTTAATTAGGGTCTGGCCCAGACAGCTCTCAGTCCTGCCTTATCTCCAGCTGACTGACAGCCGGGAACAGATAAGGAGCTGCTGGGCTGCTTCCTCGGGGAGTTTGCAGTGCTGGTGGCCATAGCAAAGCCTGGCTGCTCCCCAGGGGCAGAACAAGATGGCAGAATTCATTTCCGGATAGAGCCCATCTCCTCTGTCCTACCGCCCACCATGCCCCTCCTTCCTCCTCCACATCCGTGTTCACTCCTGGCCAGCATGCTAATTGAGTGCAGGCAGCCTTGGGAATTAGCAGCCAGATAGGGAGGCAAACACTGGCTTAAACACCAGTGAATCTTGGGGTGGAGTTTTGCCAAGGTCAGCTGTGTACACTGTACCCAGACCGGTCCAGGATGGCATGGGGGCTGTGACAATGTTAACACAGGACAGACTCCCAACTGATCCCTGAACAGCCACAGCCCTCTAGGGAAAAATTAACTTGAAACTCTGGGGTGGGAATGATGAGTGCTAATAGATGCCTATTTTTCACCCATTCATCCAGCATTAATCAATACCTACTGTCTTTCCTGGTCCCAAATGAGCTACTAGGAATGCAAAGATAAGACACAGTTCCACCTTAGGCAATTACATTTAGCAGTAGGGAGTCTGACAAGTGGGGAAGAGCATAGTAACATAACTGAAGTGGACTGAGCTGACCACATATGATCTCATTCAGCCCTCACAGTGGCCTTCTATAGTTTATAATCTTCCAAAAGGCAACATTGCATGCAAGTTTGGGATGCCCAAAGGATGCATGGCATGGGGCCATTTCCTTGTATGCTATGCACTTGCCCCTTCTTTTGGAGTGCTGTTTTTTAGTGGTGGTCAGGAGGCTGGGTGCTCTTCCTGGTGATGTTCAGCCAACCAGACTTGCAGAAATTAACTGGCTAAAATTTCAGGTATGCAGGTCTTTGTGGCTGCAATCTCCAGGCTTTCTTGAAGTTGGGATGGACTGCTTCCTCACACCTCCCTGTACTTCTGGAAGTGCCATCAGTAAAATCCACACTCAAAGCCACGGCCCAGTTAAAAATTTAACTCCAGCTCAAAGCCAATCCCAAGTTAAAAAATCTGGACTTCCTGGAGCTCCAAAATATACAACAATGATGATCCAGTAGCAGCTCTATAGAATACATGGATGCAACAATGAAGGCAACCAATATTGACTAACCAAACAGTAACGCAGAAGCTTAACCCATAATGTACTTATCCCTCATACAGGGATTTAAAGTCTCCATGGTGAGATACAATTTACACTAGCTTTTCTCAATGGAAATATTTTTGATCATTCTGTTAATAATTTATTGACAATAAACAATATGAAGTGAGTTATAGTGGGCCTGCTATGGGGGCAGACTTGAGGGGTGATTGGGAAAATTGGAGACTGGTAGAGGGAAGGTGACAGTGGTGGGGGATTGGTGTTAGACTATTGAATGCCTACAACACATCATCATGAAAAACTTTGCAAACCACAATGTTTATGTAAAGTGTAGGGGAAACTTACACAAATAGACTTTACTATGTCATATACACTCCAAAACATATTAGCACATAATTTCTTTACAAGTTTTGTTAAAGACAGATAAGACATGATTTTTACCATCATGAAATCTAAATATAAAATAAAGCACAATGCGTATACTTTAGATTCCAGAGTTGAGTACTTACTTATGTAAATGAGAATAACCACTTTATTATATTGTACTAAAGGGTTTCATTTGTACAAAAGGATTTTATTTTTCTATTCACATAGGTTAAAATAATAGAGTAATCACTAATTGGCTCTTACTGATTTATTTTCTGATCATTCTATGTTCCACTTCTTCTTAAAGTTTTGTTGGAACAAGTTATATAAAGTAAATTTGTTATGTGCCTAAGAGGGCAGGTGGGGGAGGGAAAATGGGGACAATGGTGGAGGGAAGGTCACACTGGTGGTGTTGGAAACCACATGCCTGGAAACAACTGTATAATGAACAGCTTTGTAAATCATGGTGTTTTTAATAAAAATAAATAAATAAATAAATATAAAAATCCGCACTGCAGAACCTGGCAAGCTACCGTGTTGTATTCAATATGCCAAAAATAGTAACAACAATAATAGACTTCATTCCCATGGCCTGAATGAATGGTTTGATTTGAGGTTCTTTGTGTTCCTGGAGCTGGCAGATGCCCTTGGACAGGGATGAATGGAGACATTACTGGTGCCCGCTTGAGCAAACCGATGAACAACGGGAAGACAAATGATACGAGTGAAATATCAAAATGAAATGTCATACTATCTGCATGCCGTCTCCACATATCCTCCCCCTGTACTCTGAATTCCCGCTAGATGACTTAAACACCTAAAGAGTGTGAATGTGCGGTAAGTAGCTACTGGGCTGTGCTGTTTAGAGATCATGAGGAGAAACAAGAGTCCATCCCCACTCTCGGCACAGACCGAACCACTGCAGGCCTAACTACAGAGAAAACATTTTTGATTCACAGCTAGAGGACCCTGCTGTTATGGAGGCTAACTATGATATTTAAAGAGGACCCAGTTCTGCCTGGTGCACAGTAGATGCTTAATAAGTGTGAAGTGAAATGAATGAAAGAATAAATGAATGTCAACAGCCTCCCAGAGCACCAACCTCTCAAGACCTCCTAGGTACTAGGCAGACAGTGGGAACAGTGGATATGAGTGTCTAAATGACGGAAGAGACTGATGTTTAGTAAAACCAAAAGTCCAACTGAATTGAAGCTTGGCCTCTTACCACCTCCACTGCTGTCACCTTCCTGTCCCCTTACATGTAAGCCCTGTGAAACAACCATGGCTCCTTTGAAGACATAGTTAGTCATCTGACATCTGACTACCTTGATGGGTCCCTAATCTGGACCCTTTGCTTTTCTGTCTCCCCCTCCTGCCCTGGATTTTCCTGCTCCCAGGAAGGTATCTCCCTACAATGCCCTCACCACTAGCCCCTTACTCCATCGGCTCTTGGCTCAGCTAGCACCTGCTCTGGAGAACTCCCCTAACCACCAGCTTGTGATCGGCCAGGCCTTGCCACTTGCACCCTCCCTCCTGCCTGGGCTTGTCTGTTCTGCTACATGGATCACTGAGCAGACCAGAAATGAGATATTTCTGGAGTGAATTGTTCATTGTCCACCTCCCTCCTCAGGGCCAGCATGTGATGTCTGTCTGTCCCCAGTGATACACCCATGAGCCCTGAGCAGTGCCTGCCCTGTGAGTGGGCAGTAAAAATGTTGTTGAATGGATGGATGACTATGAAATGGCAATGCCAAGCTGTTTCTTTCAGGGTTTCCCATTGGATTAGGATCAGTCTTGGGAGAGCAGCCATTGGGTGCCAGGCCCAGGGCAGAGACTCTGGAAGGTTAGAGCTGATCCACTGATAATTTTCTCATCCCACTATGGATTCACCAGCCCCTCACCCCAAATATGGCTTCCCCTGTGTAGATTGGTTCCACCCATTTTTTCACAAAGCTTTAGCTCCTGAGGGTGTTCTGTCTTGCACTCTGAGTGGGCCTCAGTCATGCTTCCCCTCTGCACCATGTCGGGAGACAGGAGATGGGTCCTCTATGGTTCCACCTGCTGTTCCAAGACCACCAGTCTTCTCCTCCTGTAAAACTCTCTTCCTAAGCCTCAGCCTTGCTGTCTGTCACTTTTGAGGCCCCCATGACACCCTGTGCCATCCATTTGAAAAATACGTGACCTTGGCTCCAAACTCCCTCTACTCCTTGTCCTGGTGGTTGTAACAGCCATCGACTCATCTTTCCACCTCTGCTCCCCTCACCTCTCAGGAACCCCTTGTGTCTCCTATGTTGGCTCATGCACGATCACTCCATCTGCAAAACCACTGTTCAGGCACAGAGATCACACTTCAAAGCATGACCGTGCCACACTTGGTGGCCCTAGCTTGTTTGCTTCCCCTTAACATCAACATGACAAACCAGTTATTTTGCTTATTTGTTCTCTTTCATGTGTCTTCCCAGCCCCTGGAGTGTAATCTACGGTTGAATTTGCAGCTCTATCCACCACCTGTAGAATAAAGCCAGGGGCATAAAAGATGCACAATAAATATCTGTCAAGTGGCTGAAACATCACTTCATTCTACCAAGTGCTTTATATAAATAGAATCTGACAACAGACCACATTCACAGAGGTCGAGATTTGGAGCCCAGATGAAAGCAACAAAGCTCAGAGGGGTAAGAGTTTTTCTGAATCCAGTAGGTGATGTTGCTACAAGCTGAACTTCAGGAGAGAAAAGGCCACAGGGCCTGCGTGCTAATCATCAGTCTACCTAGTCACTGGCACTAAGTGGCACTTCCTTCTCCCCATGCCCCAGGCTCCTACATATGGCTCAGTTCAGAGAAGGAATCAGGTGAGGCCACCTGCCAGGCTCTTGCCCTTTGGAGTGGTTGCTGAAGCTCCTGCTTACCCTCCCCTCACCTTACTGGGGAATCTGAGGTGCAGAGGAGGACGCCTGAGACCTAGCATCACACAGCAGGAATGAGATGAGAAGCAGCTCTGCCTCACCAGCCTGTCCTCTCCCATCACCAGTCAGGTCCCCTGGAACCCAAGTGATGAGGGAAGGAAAGATGCCAAGTGAACTGGGCCTGGCTCCTCTAGCTCTGGTGTCCCTCAGCCATGACTTTGGCTACACTATGAACTCAGTCAGCTCCTGGCCCTGCCTCAGCTCTAGGACACCCCCTTGGGGTGGCCTGAGTTCCTGGCCAGGTTGAGGTACAGGGCCAGCAGGCCTGATGCAGTGTAATGATTTTAAGGCGGGGAGAATGCCGGCCCTGCCTGTTGTCCACACAGCAGTGGCGGGGGTGCAGGCAGGAGCTCTGGGGCCAAGGAGAGAAGTCCCGTGCACCCTTTGTTTTGGGATATTTGATATATAGACAGAAAGAGGGAAAGAATAACTGTCTTGGTGTGGGCATCTAGAGTGCATTCTGGGTAGGTCCTTCTGGGGCCCTGTAGCATGCCAGCTGGGTTTCTGCTCAGTCTCCCAAGCTTTTGTTGGACCTCTCCTGTGTCTTGGCGCCCACGGGACCACCACCAGGCAGTGCCTCTTCCTTGGTGTCTGGGAGGAGGGGGCAATGACTGCCTGGAAGCTGGTGTGTGGGGAGCAGAAGGGAGTCCTCCTTGCCTCCCTTCATGATCCTCCGTGCAGAGGCCATATCCCTCCTGGCCCCAGCGTAGGCTGTTAAGTACTGGGCAAATCCTGGGGGTCCTGTACCTTGCTCAGTGGGGTAAATTGTTTCTCCCTTTCATCCTCAATACCTGGCTGTCCCTGGGGCTGGAGCAATATACAGCAGGGAGGGCTTTTGCCTTGCACGGGACCAACCCAGGTTTGATCCCCAGCATCCCATATAGTCTCCTGAGGACCGTAGAAGTAACTCCTGAGAGCAGAGCCAGGAGTAATCCCTAGGCATCGCAGGATATGACCCCCAAAGCAAACAAACAAACAAACAAACAAACAAACAAAATTACTGCTGTCCCAGAAACAGCACAGCTGGAAGGCTATTAAGGGACCATCCCATCCTTACCCATACCAGTGCCTCCCACACCCATAAGTGTGATACCCTGAAGGGTTGCCGCACACAATGTGAGCTGCCATTTCCTCTCCCACCCACCACACCCCAGTTCGCAGTTCAATACCCTTGGGTTCACTTACCTTGGGCAAGGGGTCCTCATCTTCTATCTCCTGCCTCTCTAGAAAAAGTGTGACTTCATGGTCCCCAGGGGAATCTGTCCTCTACAAGCCACCACACCCACAGACCAACGTCAACAACCCAGTCAAAGTATGGCAAGGTTGTTAGGTTTTCTGGATCGGGTGATGGCTCAGAGCTTCTAGAATTCTGTGGACCTAACATTCTAGTTTTTGTTTACATCCTGGCTGCTATCTCCACCAGGCCTTCAGAGGGTCCTGGACTAGATACTCTTGCTCCTACTCAGCACAGTCTCTCCATTGCCGGGGAAACATCATTCAAAAAGTGTAGGGTCATGGCAGATTGGTAGGGTCAAAGCCCCTAACCAGAGGTTGGGCTAAAGCTGTGAGAACAAAACAGGCCTCTTTTATAGGGAAGGGGCAAGGGATGTGATTCAGTGGTTAGACCCAAATTCAAACCCCATCATCAAATGAGCCCCTGAGCAAAGCTAGATATCACCTTGCGTGCTCACGAGCACTGCAGGGATGGCCCTGATGACCTCCTGGCATCACAGGACCCAAGCGTGTCCTCATTCTCAGGCTCTAGCACTGAACCAGAGGCCAAGTTGGTCAATTATCAGCACGACTGTCCCCCTGACCTCCTGAGCACTGCTTGGAGAACCCTCAGAATGCTTTTGATGAATCTCAGAGAAATAAGACATTGTAGGAAAGGCTTCAAAATCCCAAGAATAGGAAAGAATAGAGTTAATAGGAATTGGAGGAACCTGGTCCCCAACTCTCTCAAAACAGCCTTGAGTCATACGAGGAGTAACAGCAAGCACCCCTGGCTCAGAAGAAGTGATTGGCAATAAAAGCACATTTGCCTCCCTGAATTAATAGTGCTTTGTGAAAAGGATCAGATCATTTTTGTAATATTAAAAATTGCCTTGCACGTTTTACCTCTGGCACCATATATGGTCTCCTGAGTCCCTCCAAGAGTGATCCCTGAGCCAGTGTAAGCCCTGAGTATTGCTGGGTCTGTTCTTCCCCTCTTTCCCCCCCCTCCTAAGAAAAGAGAGAGGTTAGCGCTTGACCCTAGAGAGATAGTATAGGATTAAGGTCTTCAACCTTTCATAGGATTGACCCTACTTGATTGCTTGCTTTTTTTTTCCTTTTGGGTCACACCCGGGATGCTCATGGGTTACTCCTGGCTCTTTGCTCAGGAATTACTCCTGGCAGTGCTCGGGGGACCATATGGGATGGCGAGGATCGAACCCGGGTCGGCCGCATGCAGGGCAAATGCCCTCCCCCACTATGCTATCGCTCTGGCCCCTTGCTTGCTTTTGCTTTTTGGGTCACACCCAACGATTCTCAGGGGTTAATTCTGGCTGAGCCTATCACAGCCCGGTCCGCGCGGCCGCTTGCAGCTGTGCGGTTCATCAATAAATGCTGGAGATCAGAGGTGACTACAAGAGTATTGCCACCTGCACGGCAGAGCCTGGCAAGCTACCCGTGTCGGATTTGATATGCCAAATACCAGTAACAATTATAGATCTCATTTCCATGACCTGATGGAATGGTTTGAGGCTCTTTATGTTCCTGGAGCAAGAAGAGGCTCTTGGGCTCTACTAGCATGAGACAGGACATATGGAGATGTTACTGGTGCCCGCCGAGGAAATCGATGATGAATGGGAAGACAGTGATACAGTGATACAGTGATTGTGAAAAGGGAGCCAAATAGAGCTCATTATCCCCATTTTCAGAATAAGGGGACTGGAGCTCAGAAGAGAAAAACCCAAGGGAAGTGGAGTTTGGGGGTCCATTTTTCCTATGTTATGGACTGAATGTATGTGTTCCCCAGATTCCTGTTGTCATGGTCTTTGGAGGTGGGGGACTTTGGGAGGGAATTCAGTTTAGATGAGGTGCTGAAGGTAGAGTTCCCGTGGTGGGACTTTCTTTCCAGGAAGGAATGACCCCTTCCAAGAAGAGAAAGTGTCCAGAGCACACTTGTCCTGCCTGCCTGCCTGCCTGTCTGTCTGTCTGTCTGTCTCTCCCCACCGCCCAGTACATCCATCAGGTAAAAATCTAGCAGCCATTGGCTGTGAGATGAAGACAGAGAGATAGAAAGAAAGAAAGAAAGAAAGAAAGAAAGAAAGAAAGAAAGAAAGAAAGAAAGAAAGAAAGAAAGAAAGAGAAAGAAAGAGAGAGAAAGAGAGAGAGAAAGAGAGAAAGAAAGAAAGAAAGAAAAGGAAGAAGGAAGGAAGGAAAATAAAGAAAGAGAGAGAAAGAGAGAGAGAAAGAAAGAATCTACTTTTTCTTCAGTGCTCAGGGGTCAGGTGGCAGGAGTAGCCTCCTGCCACTCTACCACCACATCTGCCCCGGAGGCCTGCTCCCATATTCCCACTCTCACCCTATTTTCCTGACAAGTCGGGAAAATTTGCTTTCTCCAAGACCCCTGAGACCTCCCAATTCTCTGCTTTTTCTTGTCATCTTCCTTCCACCTACCCTATTTGTTTCTAAGGCTACTCACCCTCCCAGGCCCTTCCAAGTCCTGTCTTCTCTCAGTTCCTGCAAGGGCCTCTCTTAGCTGTGTCCTGCTGTAATCAGCTCTTAGCTGTGTCCTGCTGTAATCAGCTCTGTCCATGGTGTGGGCCTTATCCTCTACTAGAGAGTACCTCAAAGATCCTTTTCACTTCACTTTCTCCTATGGGCCCTCTGCATCTATTATGTGGCCTGGGTATGCTTACATTCCTTACCGTTTCCTAAGACACTGCTACAGATTTGTTATGTGATCTTAACTCTAGAGATTGTTCGTCAGAGCCCCACCCAAGAGAGAAGCCAATTCAAGCCCAGGTATGCGGGTATCGATAGCTAAAGTCACCAGGCTTTCGTGGTGATGGAGTTAGGGCCCCTTCCCCCACCTCTGTCCCCTCCCGAAGGCCCAGTGGAACCACCCACAAACTGCTTCGAGAGTTGTCAGCCATGATCTGGAGAGGCAGATACACAAGGCAGAGCTACTAGTGGCCCTCCCCATGGCACGCTGCCACTTTGCGGCCCCATGATATTGCTAAGCCTGATATACTGATGTACCAGGTATCCCACCACATTTTATAGAATTAAGTTTGGGGCATACAGTCATAAGTGTGAGGGCACGATGTCTGGTCTGTGGGAACATATCAATATTTTCTTATAGTGGGTCCAAATGGCACAATGGATCCAGTTGAGATTTAATAATCTCTATTGACTTTTGTCTAAGAATATATTCATTTAGAGAACAAGCTCCAACAAGATATATAGAATAGATTATTCAATGTATGCTTAGGACAGACTCAAACAGAGGTTGAGAAAAATTTGAAATAAGTGTTGTCCCTGGTGCGGTGGTGGAAGGTTTGGGGTTGACTAATAGAAACCCACTATGTTCTAGAAACTCAGACAGTGAATGCTAGAACAAAAATAGGCCAGATTTACACATAACAACCCAGAACAAAAGTCATGACTTTATCAATACCATTCCCATCCATGAGCTGTAATGGCCAATGTAATTAGTGCCGGCTAAGGGAGCAGGCATGGGGAGGGCGGGTGGGTGAGGAAATGAGGGTCTTTTGTGGTGAGGGCACACTGGTGGTGGGATTTGTGTTGAATGTTTTAATTTTTCTAATAACTGTATTGTGAAAAACTTTGTACTTTGTAAATTATGGTGTTTAAATAAAGAAAACCCTAGAGCTTTCTGAGCACACCAAGACTCAGTTTTCTAGTCTGTAAAATGGGGATTAAATAACATCTTATGGCTAAGGTGCTGGCGAGGGGTTGACACAGACAAGGAAGAAACCAGGTCCCAGTCGCCTCCTGCAGGGGCCCCATCTCTAGCTTTTTTGTAGCATCACTCTTAGGGTCAGGACTAACATGAGTCAAGTGACTGGCCCATCATTAGAGGCAAAAATTCCTCAAGATGCAGACCCAGGCCTTCTCCCCGCACTCTGCTCTCCTGGTGCTTCGTCACACACACGTGTCTGCCTCTCTGCAGCCTGGCTCATCCCTGGACCCTGAGCCAGTATTCTTTCCTTTGGGTTTCCCTCTGGGCAACATCCAGACCTCAGATCCTGGAGTTCAGCCTGGGAGCTATTGAGCTATTGACCTGATCTTGGGCAGTTGATTCCTGGTGGTCTCCCCCACTAGAGGCTGCACTGTCCTTGAGAAAGAGACCCCAGACTCAGCACAGACACCAGTCTAAGTGAACAGCCAGGGACCAAGCTATTTCCATTCTTCAAACTTGTCTGCTAATTCCAACTCTCTGACTTGATACCTGTCCATCAAGACCTTCTGCCCTTTTCAACCCTGCCTGTGCTCACACCTCCAGGTTCCTTATGAAACCAACTCTGCTTCTGGGGTCTGCCCTCCAAGTCTCTCCTCCAACATCACCATCTCCAGGAAGTGTTCTAAGTCCCACATTGCATACCGCTGGCCCCAACCTCCTCTCTTACAGAGTTTCCTCTCTTAGAAGGGAGAGCTCCTTCCATAGTCCAGGAGTACCATAAAAGGGTACCCTGGGTCTAGGGAATTCTGTTGACTTATTGATGGTGACTCTTTGCATAACATTTCCCAAGCTCTCCTCCTTGGGTGACTGGCCTGGGCACACTCCTGAGATGGTGATAAACCTGAGTTAGCACAGTTTGGCCCCTGACCCATGGAGCTGGAATGAGCTGGAGCAAATTAGCAGGAAGTACTGGGATATAGCAGCAGACAAGTCAGCTGGATCTGGAGCAGAAGGTCTCAGTGAGCTGACCTGGGTGCCACTCTCATTGTCCTGCCACACCAGCTGTCCCATTGCCTTAAGGGTGGACCTTATCTATACCACTGTCTGGTCAGGTTGAGGCCAGTCCTACGGCACCTGCTCAGGGGCAAGGACAGTAAAGGTTATGAGGCAAAGACTCTTCCTTCTCTACTAGATGCTTCCCTAACTTTCAGTCCACAGACAGTAAGCCCAGGGTGGCTCATTCAGGATGGGCCCCCTCCAATGTGGGAATGTCCCCCATTACCCCGGTCTTGGAGGATGTTTACAGTCAGAGTCACCCCCAAGCCAAGAGCCTTGGCCTGTCTCATGTCAGAATAGTAAACCTATATACTTTTGACCTAATGGGGGGTACAGGGGTCTGCCCTCTGCCCATCAGGATACAGGTTACAGAATATGGATCATCACCCAGGTGGGGCCAGGTAGGAAGGTCTCCCCACCCCACCTCCCAGGAGAGATGCAGACCAAGACTGGGTGAGGAGGGCCCTGTAGGCAGCTACTACGTTAGGCCTTGGGGGTTCCTGCCCAGAAGCCTCTGGGCGCAGGTTTAATCTACAACAAGTTGCATGTGTGTGTACATATGTATTGCATGTGTGTGTACATATATATGTGTATATATATATGCATGCACCTCATTCTTAGGTCCCTGTACATATATATATATATATATAGCACACATGCACCTTGTTCTTACATCCCTGTACATATACATGCACCTCGTTCTTACGTCCCTGAACATCAGCACACTCAAGGGATCCCCACACCCCCTTCATCAGGTAAGACACATTCACTCTAGAACCTCCTCCACAACTCAGCCGGCTCCCTCTGTACAGGTCCCTGCACTCATACTCAGACACCACACACATGCACTCAGCCATGCCCCAACCCAGCAGTCCTCTAGCCTGCGCCCCAGAACAGGAGGACAGGGGCTCACCTGGTGCCTTGAGGACCTCTGCAGAGATCCAGCAACTGGCTGGGTTGAGGCAGGAACACTGGGAGGTTCCTGGGACAAAGAGGGGAAGAGCAACTGCCTCTGCTTTAGTCTCCCAGAAAGAAAGGGTGGGGCCGGGAGACAGAAGTGCCTGTTGCTCTTCAGAAGGGAAGAGATGGGTAAGAGGTCAGAAACACACCCCCCACAACCCCCAATTCTCCCTCTATAGTAGGGGGAATGGGAGGACCTAAGGAGCTGTGGGTCCTGGTATTACTATGGCACGTCCAGTGGGGGCGGGGGCTTGAATTGTCAGCAGACACCGCTGGCTGCTTGCACGCCAGCCAAGTCCCCACCCCCACCCCACCCCACCCCACTGATCCCTCCTCCACCGAAAGCCCAGCCCGATACAGCTTACCTGGCCTGAGCAGGGGCTTGGCGCTTTTGCGAACACAGACTCCTGCCGCCAGAGGCTTTGGGGGACAGTAATGCTCCAGGCTTCAAGAGGGCAGTAGTCACGAGCCCAGCAGCAGAGGCTGGACAGCCTGCAGAACTCCTGACCACCTCCTGCCCACCAGGAGGACTGACAAGAGGCACTGGGGGCCCCCAAGAGGCGGAAGGAACAGGTGTCAGGGATGGAGGGGGAGCTTGAGAGAGGAGGAGGGCAGACACAGAGGACAGAGAGAGAGGGAGAGAGAGAGAGAGAGAGAGAGAGAGAGAGAGAGAGAGAGGGGGGAGGGAGGGGAGGGAGGGAGAGAAGGAGGAGGAGGAGGCAGAGAGGAGAGAGGGGAGAGAGGAGAGAGAGAGGGGGAGAGAGGGAGAGAGAGAGAGAGAGAGAGGCCAGCACTGGCACACCAGAAAGGTGGGAGGGAGGAGGGAGGAGGAAGAAGGGGGAGAGTCAGAGCAGAGCAGTGCTCTCTGCTCTCCCACCTCTGATGCAGGAACATCCAGAGCAACCCTGGCTCTGACTACACCCCCTCCCCACTAGCTGGCACACAGGCCCCCCACATACACTCCCAGGTTCCTTGTGTGCCTGCCTGCACCCCCCCACCCCTTGGGACAGCCCAGCTTTCATCTGTCCTTATCTTGCCTCAGAAGCAACATGTGTCTGGGCCCTGCTCCCTCTGTCCCTGCTCTCTGAGCTGCTGGAGGGAGCGCCCGGGCTGAGCTCCAGTGCCCAAGGCTGGCACCCACTGTCCTTGCAGCTGGCTTGGCAGATGCCCGCATGGCGATGGCTGGTGAGGTGACCTGTAAGAAACAGAGCCATTTGTTTTGTCAGCACCAGCACGTAACCATGACAATCACCCCATGAACACACTGCTGGGCCAGCTGCTCCACCTCGCCCTGGGCCCTCCCCTTTATGCCAGAGGCCATTTAGCAGCCCAGCTCATTCCTGCGCAAGCTGCTAGGTAGGGCCTGGCCAGACACTAATGGGCTGCTCCTCTCTGGGGACTGGGCCACGTTTCTAGGATATGGTGCTGAGGTGGGCCTGCAGTGATGGGGGCCATGTTGGGCCTCCATGTCTCCTTGTGCCCTCCACACCCCACTGCCACCCCTTGAATCCATTTAGAGCCAAGCTATTTCCCAAGGTCGTGCTGTGGTCTAGCTAATAATTCTGGGTTCATAATCTGGACCTGCCCAACCACAGTCCTGCTCCTGCATGTCACAGCCACAAGGGAATCTGAGTCTCTAGAGAGGCAGCTGGCTGGAGCACTGGCCTCTGGGACAAGAGGCAGCCCAGAGAGCTGGGGCCTGATTGGGGTCCAGGACAGCAGTCAAGATGTGGAGACCAGAACCACAGGGACTGCACTGAGAGGGTGCCCGAAGGACAAGGTGGAGCCAGGGATCACACACCTATTCATTGAAATCCCCGGTCCCCAGTAGCCCCAGGAAGGCAATTCTCTCTCCCTTTAAAGAGAACCTGATTCAGAGAAGTGGAGTGACTCCTCTAGGGCCACACAGCAAGTGGAGGAGGCAGCATTTAAATTCAGACCTGTGGCTCCATCAGCCCCAGGATCAAGCTACAGTCTAGGGAGGTGATTTGTCCTTTTGGGTCGGGGAGGGACGGTGGGGGGTCCAGGGACCAAGGCAGCTTGTGTGTGGCAGAGCAGAGTTGTGTGAGTTTCGAGAAGTTCCTGTACAGGTAACTGCTAACCTGTTATCAGGTTAAAAATAACCTGTTATCTTAACTGGGCTCCTACCAATTGATAATCCCATACCTAGGAAGTCACATATTATTTTTCTTGAAAATACAATTAGGATTCCTAAGAGATTAAAGTCCCCGGCCCTCAGACTTGCTAAAATCTTCCTAAAACTCTGGGTTTTCTACCCAGTGAACTGTAGGAAGTTAGACAGGACCAGTTAGAGGAAGGAGCACCAGCTACCTGGTCCCATGGCTAAGCGGGAAAGCGGTTTAGCAAGAGAATCTTTGGGAAGAGCCAGGGGAGGAGAATTTGGAGACAGTGCTCAGGGCAGAGTGAATGAAGGGACAGGAGGGGGAGGGGAGTCAGCAGACCGCACTTCTCCAGTTTGGTCACTTGGCTGGTGCTGTCTCTGGCTGTCTGCTGGGCTGTCTATCGCACCCTCTCAGTCAATGTTTCTTGAAGACAGAGACAGGGCAAGGGAAGGGAATGGCCCTGGGCTCCAGGATGTGCCGGCCAAAGTCCAGGCCCATTCTGCTTTCTTCCTGCAGGGTTATTCTCAGGAGTGCATCAGTATCCCTGTTTTCAGGTGGAGAAATCAGGGCCAGCAAGAGAAGAAGTACGTGCAGAGGGGCAGTGGGGTCCCAGCAGCAACAGAGGCAGGCGCTGCCTCCCATCCCCCAACACACCTCTCTTCCCACCCAACCCTCTGTTTGCATGCTTGAAGCAGTTATTTGACTGTTTCTGCCCACACGGAGGAAAACAAACCTTGGAACTGTGTAATCCACGCTGAGTGAGAAGGGGAGAGCTGGGGGTGGGGCTCTGCTGGGTCTTTCCCTACAGGCACCTAGGCAGGGGCTTCCAGGCCACACAGACACTACAACTGAAGCAGTCCTGTCTCAGGAGGAGTTTCTGACCAGTTTGGACCTAGCTGACCATGGCTGAGGTGTGTAAAGGGGGACAGGCCCCATCTTTGGAGGCAGTTGGGCTGACATGAGACAACTTTGTAATAATTCCATAAGCCCCCTCTCTCAGCTTCCCACCTTCCCCTTCCAGGCTTTCCTGTCCGTGGCAGTAATTGTGACCCATATCAGCCCTCTTCATCCCTGCATCCAGGCCCTGTCCCGTGCCAGCTGGTGCTCCCACCTCTAACTGGTCCTGTCTAACTGCCACCCTTCACCTTGACTGTAGCCTATGACTGAGCCTGTGGTGGAGGGGCTTAAGGGAGTTCGGTGGGCCTGATCGGCCTCACGCAGGAAAGCACAGCTCCTGCTGGGCCAGAGCAAGTCAAGTGCTGGTCAAACCCTGCTGAGACCCACCTAACCTTAGCTGACCTTGAATAAATTTTTTTAGTTTAGGGACTAGAGTGATAGTACTGTGGGTAAGGCATTTGCCTCCCCATGTGGCTGACTCTGGTTCCATCCCTGGCAATGCATGTGGTCTATAGACCACTGCTGGGGGTTATCCCTGAGCACAGAGCCAGAGTAAGCCCTGAGTAATGCCAGGTAAATCCCAACCCTATGCTCATCCCTCAACCACTCCCCAAAGCCCCCAGTTTTTGTTTTAAGTCACAGAGTTTGGAGTGGTGAGCTTGGCAGCATTTTTGGCACTAGTTAGCTAATAAGCCATCTCAGATCTTCTGGTTTCCAGATATCTTTTGGGCCCTTCGTCTCTCTCTCTCTCTCTCTCTCTCTCTCTCTCTCTCTCTCTCTCTCTCACACACACACACACACACACACACTTATTTTATCTCCTGGCCTCAGTTCCCGCCTCCTATTCTGGGTCACTGTTTCAAGTGTCAAGACCTTCAAAGTGTCAATTTATCCCACATGACAGCCAGATTTTTGTAAGATCGATGATGGTTGTCCCTACCTGTCACCCCTCTTAAATCCGTCCTACTACCCTTGGATGACTTCCCCGAGGTTCTCAGTGCAACAGCCCACTTCTAGGGCTAGGGATACTGCTCAAAGAGGTGGTGCCTGTGCTTGGCTTGTGGGAGGTCCTGAATCTGATCCCCCATGCTACATTCTCCCCCTGATGAGTACCACTACTTATGGCTCCCGTCACATCCATACTGCCAGGCCCTTGTGCCATAGCTCTGGGGTATATTTTTGGGGGCCACACCCAGTGATGCTCAGGGCTTACTCCTGGCTCTGTGCTCAGGGATCACTCCTGGAGGTGCTGGGGAACAAGTGATGTGTTGCGGGTTCAACTCAGGTCTGCCATGTGCAAGAATAACTCCCTTACTATACTGTTGCTCCAGACCTTTGTGGTTTGTTGTTGTTTATTGATTTTTGGTTTATTGATTATTTGGGCTCAAGCGTTGAATCATTCTGCCCATACTGAGGGCTTCAACAGGAGTGAACCCCACCCTGGGCTACCTGTGCACGGTGGAATGGAGAGTGTCCCCAAGGAACAAAAAATTGCACTTCTTAGATAGTATGTAGGTCCTTTTCGACTCTCTGCCCCTGCCCCTGTGCAGCCCACCAGATGGGCCCTATTTGTGGTTCCCTTAGCTTCCGCTTCTCCCCTCCTTCTAGGGTTCTGGCCATTGTCCTGCTGCCTAGAAGACACGCTACTCTTTCTTCCTTGGGCCAAGCTTCTTGTACCATGGAGGAGGCCTGCGGTACCCTCTCTAGGAGGAAGCTTCACTGTTTCAGGGTGGCCACCAGCTCCATGCCCATATAGTAGGTGTTCAACTACTGTCATAGGTGATGAATGAATGAGGAGGTGAAGGAAGACACTCTCTTCAGGGAAGTGTCTCACCTATTCCAGTATGGAACATCACATGCTATTAGTGACATGCAACAGCTTCATGTCTAGGGGCTGAATAAAGGAATGAAAGAGGACACCCATATATTTCACCTCACAGATATACGGTGGGTGTATATGTCTCACTTCACAGATATACAGTACCAGACTCATCACCAGTTGCCCCTCTCTTACCCAGAGAGGGGATAGGGAGAGAGGGGCCTTGGGCATCCTGGGTCATTGGGAAGAAGAGGAGGGAGGTGAGAATGACCATGGGGAGTGTCAGAGGCCATGAGACTAGCTACTCTGAGTCCAGGCAATAGGAGTTGCGTTGTTTGTGGGGAGCTTTATAAAATGCTGAAACGGAAGCAATAGTGGGAGCAATAGTAAAGAAAGTAGGGCTTTTGCCTTGCTCAAAAGGCAAAACTCAGGTTTGATTCCTGATGCTGCATATGGTCCCCTGAGCACCACCCGGAGCAATTCAGTGTGCAGAGCCAGGAGAAGCTCTGAGCACTGCTGGGGTTCACTCCCATTGAAACCCTCAGTATGGGCAGGATGATTCAATGCTTGGGCCCAATTAATCAATAAACCAAAAATCAATAAACAAAAACTCAAAATGCTGAAATGGACCAAATCAGCATGCTTTTTATTATAGACACACAGTGGGGATTCATACAGTCCCCCGCCAAGCACAGTGCTCTCGCAATCTAGTCTCAAAAGCCCCCTGCAGGAAGAATACTCTCTGCTCTGGCCCTGACACTTGTTCCCACAGTGCACCCTTGGAGGGACAGGGCAGCTGCGAGTCTGGGCAGAGACACACGAGCAGCCCGCATTGATACAGCCAGCGAGGCTTAGAGGGTTGCAGGCTCAGTGCAGTGGTCCCTTGTTCAGATAAGACTCCAGGCAACCCTGGACATGTGCTATAGCCAGTATAGCACATGGCTATACTGGCAGTAGGCGGCCAAGACTGGCTTTGTGCCTGGACTTCGTGCTCCTGTGTTTCTCATCTACCCTGCTTCTAGGTTCAGCTCCAGCTTGCCCTTGAGTTTGGTCTCCTCCTGGCCACTGCTGAGAACCCAGCATTTGCTGGGGACAGGGCTAGTCATAGACTTCCCTAGTTCCTTTAGTTGTACAGTCCTTCGGACAGAGACCAGACTTGATCTGGGACTCCTGTGCCTGCTCAGTCACTCAGCAGTCACCCGGGAAGGATCCCGGTGTGGTTCCCTGGACATTCAATCTCTGACCTAAAAGACAAGCCACAAACCTCACGTCACTGCTTATGGTTTTGGGGGGGACCACTCACCCTCCCTTAAACTTGATTGTCTTTCTCCAGCATGGGGATGGTGATTACCGTCTTTGCACTGGCAGGTGGCCCCCCTTATCCATCCCCCTGCATGGCAAGCAACCTGGTGCTATCCCTCCAGCTCCATTCCCAGACTGGCCTCCCTCTCCCTCCAGGAAAACTACTAGAGCTGCCTGGCCTGTTTCCCCCGAACTCTCTCCTCATAGCCATAGCCAGAGTGAACCTTATGATGTCCCAAACCCAAATCCATGGCCCTGACTAAAGCAGCAAGTGCTTCCATTCCTCTCATGATAAGGACACATTGTTCCTGTATACTTGAATCTACTATTCACCCACAGGCTGCTTCCTGCCCACATTCCCTCTTTGTTCCCTTTCAGCTCTTGCAGAAATGTGTTCCTGGGGTCTCAGGGCCTCTGGGTTGCCTCCTGATGCAGGATTTTAGCCAGGCTGCTCATTCCCCACCACATTCTCTCACTCCCAGCCTCTTGACACCTCTATTTCTTCAGGTGTCAGTTCGTTTCCCTAGGGAACTCTCAAGTTCAATTATAGACTCATTGCCCGAGGACCTATCTTTGGCAGATGGCTGCAACACAACATTTTGTTGTTGGATCACTTGATGGATGTCTCTCTTACTACAGAGCCAGCCATAGCAACAGCAACCGTAGCATCATACTTAGCATGGAGCCTGGCTCAAGGGAGAGATACACTTGTTAAACTCAAAAGTGAAATGAAAGAAACTATCTATGGAAAGGGTCTTTATCAAAGAAATAAATTCCTAGGGCCCATTGGGAATGATTGCTATGAAATCTCCTTTTCAGGGGAGGGAAGTGGTGGTTGGAAAGGGACTTACTGATTTTCCCAACTTTACAGCAGAGCCGGGGATAGATCCCAGACTCAGTTTCTGGCTCACTGAGAGCTAGATCCATACTTACTGAGCCTACCTGGCTCTACCTCAGCCATGACCAGCACCTGATGCCCTGCCAAGTGCTTGTAGGAGGCTGCTGGGAGACAGCCATCAGGAGTTGGGGCCTATTTCTTACTCATGATTGTTGGTGAGTTTGTACAAA
The DNA here is from genome assembly GCA_021461705.1 of Cryptotis parvus. Taxonomy (NCBI): domain Eukaryota; kingdom Metazoa; phylum Chordata; class Mammalia; order Eulipotyphla; family Soricidae; genus Cryptotis; species Cryptotis parvus. Next base: position 5,806 of record JAJIBD010007330.1, on the reverse strand, counting down.
CAGGTAGGGATGACTTCTGGCTTTGAAACCACTCTGAGGCCAGAAGCACAGTGGAGTCTGGTCAGTGGCTTGTGTAGCTCAGAGCAGTGGCAGGGCAGATGGGGGCATCTTAGAGCAAGTGATTGCTCCAGGGTGATGGGAAGGAAACAGGCTTGTGCTCCTTGGGGACAAAACAAGAATCTGAAGCAGTCTGTCTTGTGCCACACTCTGCCTGCTCTGCAAAATAGGCATGACCAGGAGGGAAGGCAATGAAGCAGAGCAGAAGGGATTCTCTCAAGTGTGGCTGGTGCACTTCTACTTCTTGCCCTCTTGTCACTCACGCTTTGTTCCCAAGAGAAAAGGATGAAGCATTCTGGGTCCCTGAAGTCAACAAGCAGCCTGGGATGCTCCAGAGAGTCTGATGGACCCTGCAGGACAGGACATAGGGTCAGACACTCTCACACATGCTGCTGTAGGTGCTTGGCATAGCCCTGAGAAGCATCTGTTGTTTCTCTCAAACTGACAACATCTGTGTCAAACATGGAGTAGTTTGGGGAGGTAAGGGGAGATATAGACACAGACCCTCCACCCAGAACCCTACATTCTTTGCTCACGAAACCTGTCAGGAGTTGAGAAATGCCACCAAAGGGACCCTGTGAGGTGACTCAATCCCAAGGTTGGGAGTGACCCTTAGGATTGGGAAGTCAGAGGAGGTGTCTCAGAGAAGGTGACATCTGAGTGTAAGCATGAAGGACAAAGAAGTGTCCAGCTGCTTAAAACCAGGGTTTGAAGAGAGCTGAGAGAACAAGAGAGAAACAGAGGAAAGGGAAGTGATGGATACAAGGGGAGACAGAAGCGGGGTCCCCTCTGGGAAGGGGAGTTGTGGATACAAAGGGAGATAGTAGCGGGGTGAGTTCAGATGTGGGGTAGGAAGCAGGAAGGGAAAGGTGTGGAGGTTTTACTGTGAGCATGAGGCTCTGTGTCTGGAAGATGACAGGAGATATATGTATTGCTTTACCTGCTATGAGATCATTCTGACTGCTGGGGAAGAATGGATTAAAAGGTGAGGGAAGGTCAGAGGAGAAGCAACCTTGGTGAGGGAGGTGAAGGATGGTGGTGGTGGTGTTGGAGCACAGTGGCTGGATCAACAGTGCTGGTAGGGGCTGCACGTAAGGGAAGACTCAAGGATATGTCTGAGTTACCAGTTTGTTTGACTGCACAATGGTGGTGCAATTCACAGAGGTAGGGTAGGTATGGGTGAGACTGGGAAGGGGGTGCATTGAAAAGGAACCTAGAACTCTGCTTGGAATACAGTGAACTAATGATAAACCATGTATCTGGGTAGACTGCCTAGTCGTCTCTGAGTTTGGTGCTCAAGATGGAAATTCAATTTAGGGTCAGAAAGCTGTAAGTGGGCATAAAAGTCCTGCAAGGACTGAGCATCAGTCTAACATCAGTCTCATGTTCCGTGGAGGCCAGGGCCCGAGGCTGCAATGGTCAGTGTTTTCTGCCCTCAGCACCTTCAACACAGCTTGTCATAGATATGTGGTAGGTCATTACTGAAGCTTGAAGGGAGAAGATGCAAAAAGACCAAAGAGATGCTCCCTCTCTCTCTCAAGGAGTCGCTGAGAAATGAACACAACCTTCAATGTACAGAGCAAAGCTCTGCAGCACCAGCTTGGAATCTGGGGCCGTTCGGATGAGCCCAGGGCTGACATTTACCTTAGCCTCAGAGTCTGCCCTGGTGGGTGGTCCAAATTAATAGGCTCAGTACACTAGCAAGAAAAACATTTAAAGAGCTTGAGAACATGTATTTCCGGGCCTTTTGGAAGTGCCTATTATATGCTCAATATCAGATATATGGAGGTGAAGAGAGGTTTCGTTCTATTTATTTTGCTTTCCGGTAGCACGCTGTGTACTCTGATTTTGCCACTGCACTTTCACTATATCTTAGTCTTGCTTTGGAGTCATCCTTACTGACTACTCCATGCCCAAAGCTTCAAAGAATTGATCTCCCTATTTCCAGAACCTTGATGGGTGCTGGGAAAATTGTAAGTCACAGATGACTGGCACCTCCTGATAGATCACAGGAGCATAGCAAGTCTATTAAAAAATTCTTAGCTATTTACTGAAGAAAATTCTCTTCCTGCTCTTGCATAATGCTTCTTGGAATCTCTCATGTGTTCTCCAATGGTGACAAAAGTATTTGGGATTTTCAAAACTCACCTGGCAGCTGTGTGATCTAGAGTCAGTCTCAACCTCTCTGCGCCTTGACTCCTAAATATACCTGGAAAAGGGTTAACAGTGCCTGTTTCTTGCTGTAAGGAGCAGAGCTGAATTTGTATGTGATCATTTGGTGGCTAAGCTCCTGGCCTCATGGAGGTCACAGAAAAATTAAAACTCTGGCTGGAGCAATGCAGGGAGGGTGTTTGTCTTGCATGTGGTCAACCGGGTTTGATCCTCCTATCCCATATGGTCCCTTGAGCACCACTAGGCACTAGGAGGAATTCCTGAGGCAGAGTCAAGAGTAACCTCTGAGCTTTGCTGGGTGTGACCCAAAAAAGAAAAAAAAAAACTCTGTGGCCTGAGGGTAGGAGGTAGAGGGGCAGAAAGATGGTCAGAGAACTATGGCCCAAAATGGAGACATCTGTCAAGTTCCCAGTGGAGAAAGGAAAGGTATTAAAACCAAGAATGCTTTTCTTATGACTAAAATGTATCAAGGCACTCATGGTTTAGACCATGCTGACTCTGAAAATGCTCTAAAAATGCCCCCTTTGGCCATTCTCACCCTCCCTTCCCCTAGGCCCACTCCAGTCTCCCCACTGTTCCCTCTTCTTCCCTTCTTGCTTCACTCCCACAGAGTGTCATTTTCAAAACATAAATTAAATCACATCCCTACCCTGATTAAAGCACTTTGGGGATTGCATCACACTCAAATGAAACCCCAACTCCTCACCTTGGTTTTGAAGGACAGCCTAGCCGCCCTCTCTTACCTCTCACATTTCTGCTACCTATAAACAGCCCCTTCCCCTTCCCCTGTCCCCAAAAAGTCTGACCTTCAGGCTCCTTCAGGCTCATCCTTCCTGGAATGCTCTGTCTCTCGCTTCGGGAAAGATGGCTCTCAGATCTCAGTGTAAATATCGCCTCCTCAGAGAGGTCCTCCATGACTACCTTACTCCACCATGCATTCTCCCAGTGTTTATGTGAATGACCAGCATCCTGTCCTTTCCTTAGTGGACTTCTCACAATGAAAATGTGTCCATAGATGTATCATCTCTCCTCCACACAAGAACACAAACTCCACAAACACCACAGAAGTTGAAACAGGGAGGCTGAGGTCTCAGCATAGGGCCTCACAGGGCAGGCTGCTCCTGCCCCCTGCCCTGTTCTCAGCCTTTCTATAAGAGCCAGGTGCTTAGCAGGTCACTCTCAACAGGCTGCACGTGAACTTGATGCCAGAGGGGGAGTAGCAGGCCCCACCTCCCAGCCTCTCAATCATGTTATCCAGGCTGGATGCCAATGAAAGCAGTGATGATGTGGTGTGTGGCTGCCATGGGCTGGGGAATGTTCACCCATCAACGAGCCTAGTGCTCCCAGTCGCCTTGCTAGGTGAGTCTTTATTATGATCCCAAATTTGGAAAGGAGGGCACTGGGACTTAGGGAGTGGAGAATTGAACTCAGGGTACCTGCCTCTCTCTCCCCTCCTGCACGGGAGCTTTCCTTGACTTGTTTTGACTATGATACCTGCTTCCCATCAAGGAGTTTGAGTCCCCATAATGAGAGTCACGGGGGTGCGTGGACAGCCCTGACAAGTCAGCCTAATTGATCTGTGGCTCCTATGGGTTCTCAGGATCTCTGAGTTGCCAAGACACATTTCTGACAAGCTTGAAGGTGGTTTTTCTCCCCTCCCCGTGTCCCCTGTGAAGCTGGACCCTGGGTCCAGTGCCCTCAGAATAGAGAAGCCTCATTTAGCACCCACAGGAGCTGTCCAGGGCCTGTCAGGACTAGGGCTGTTGCCATGGAGTCTGCCTGAGCTCCTCAGCCACTGTGGTCCAGATAAGCATCGGATCCTGCCAGACTGGTGGCAGTGTTGCCAAGGGGATGCCAGGCTCCAAGATGCTCTGGCTCTGAGAATGTCTAAGAGAAGCTTGTAGGGAGACAGGGATAGGGACTCAGAAGAACATTTGCCTCCCAGGGACTGGCCATCCCCTGAGAGGCCATGCCATGGATGTTCTCCTATAGGTCCTAACTTAGAAACAATGCTCTCTTCCTCTCTGGCTCAGCAGAACACAATTTACTGAGAACCCCAAGAATCAAGCACTGGGGGTACAGGAAGGGATCTCTCTCACACAGACACACAAACACAGAAACAGACACACAGACACAGACACACACACACACACACACACACACACACATAAAGACAGCTTTTAAATATAGGACCATGACTATGATAGCTGCCAGCAAGAAAGTTTCCCTGGGATGGGTTTTGGAACACTAACTGAAACCCAGTCATGAATAGCTTTGTAATGGTTTCTCTTCAATGAGAAGGAAGGAAGGAAGGAAGGAAGGAAGGAAGGAAGGAAGGAAGGAAGGAAGGAAGGAAGGAAGGAAGGAAGGAAGGAAGGAAGGAAGGAAGGAAGGAAGGAAGGAAGGAAGGAAGGAAGGAAGGAAGGAAGGAAGGAAGGAAGGAAGGAAGGAAGGAAGGAAGGAAGGAAGGAAGGAAGGAAGGAAGGAAGGAAGGAAGGAAGGAAGGAAGGAAGAAGGAAGGAAGGAAGGAAGGAAGGAAGGAAGGAAGGAAGGAAGGAAGGAAGGAAGGGAAGGAAGGAAGGAGAGAGAAAGAGAGAGAGAAAGAAAGAGAGAAAGAGGGAAAAGAGAGAAAGAAAGAAAGAGAGAGAAAGAGAAAGAGAGAGAAAGAAAGAGAGAAAGAAAGAGAGAAAGAGAGAAAGAAAAGAGAGAGAAAGAAAGAGAGAAAGAAAAAGAGAGAGAAAGAAAGAGAGAAAGAAAGAAAAAGAGAAAGAAAGAATGAAAGAAAGAGAAAAAGAAAGAGAGAGAGGAAAGAAAGAAAGAAAGAAAGAAAGAAAGAAAGAAAGAAAAGAAAGAAAGAAAGAAAGAAAAGAAAGAAAGAAAAAAAGAAGAGAGGAGGAGGAGGAGAGGAGGGAGAAGGAAGGAAGGAGAGGAAAAGAAAGAGAGGAAAGAAAGAGAGAAAGAAAGAAAGAAAGAAAGAAAGAAAGAAAGAAAAAAGAGAAAGAAAGAAAGAAAGAAAGAAAGGAAAAAGAAAGAAAGAAAGAAGAAAGAAGAGAGAAAGAAAGAAAGAAAAAAAAGGAAAGGAAAGAAAGAAAGAAAAAAAGAAGAAAAAGAGAAGGAAGGAAAGAAGGAAGAAAGAAAAAAGGGAGGAAAGAGGAAAGAGAGAAAGAAAAGAAAAGAGAGAAAGAAAGAAAGAAGAGAAAGAAAGAGAGAGAAAGAAAGAGAGAAAGAAAGAAAGAAAGAAAGAAAGAAGGGAGGAAGGAAGGAAGGAAGGGAGAGAGGAAGGAAAGAGAGGAAGTAAGGAGAAGAGAGGGAGAGAGAGAAAGAAAGAAAGAAAGAAAGAAAGAAAGAAAGAAAGAAAGAAAAGAAAGAAAGAAAGAAAGAAAGAAAGAAAGAAAAAGAAAGAAAGAAAGAAAGAAAAAAAGAAAGAAAGAAAGAAAGAAAGAAAGAAAGAAAGGAAGAAAGAGAGAAAGAAAGAAAGGAAAGGAAGAAGAGAAAGAAAGGAAAGAAGGAAAGAAGGAAAGAAGGAAGAAAGGAAAGAAGGAAGAAAGGAAGGAAGGAAGGAAGGAAGGAAGGGAGG
>JAJIBD010007329.1:0-112613 GCA_021461705.1 Cryptotis parvus | reverse complement strand
ATCTTTCCCGTGAGTGCACATACACACACCTCCTAAAGGCAGACTGCCCCAAGAACACTGGCCGAACACTGTCAACTCACTGTGTCTAAAAGTCACGAGCTTTCCCTTGGTTTGGTTCAGGCAAAATCATGTGCGAAATCCAATAACTGAGAAGTCTTTATTGCTCAACTGCTTATGAAAACTGTCTACCATCAGAGCCAAATCTCTCTCTCTCTATCTCGCTCTCTCTCTCTCGCTCCATGATTTACTATGAAATCATCTCTTTCCCCATTGTTTTCTATGAAATAATCTCTCTCTCTCCCCCCTCCTCTCTTTCTCCCCCTCCCCCTCTCTCACACACATCAGCTCTTAGCAAGGTTTCTTGAACTGGAACCAAAAGGCGCAATACTGGCTGGAGATCACTAGATGGCGCCCGGGTAGCTGCAGGAAGGAGACAAAATGTCCGCTGCAGCCTGAGCTCTGATTAGGTCTCCATGAAGGATGCTCTCAGCCATTCTGGAACTTTGCTTTCTTCTATCAAAACGAATCCTGATTGTGCCATGACTCTCATGAAAACCCGTGTGTGTGTGTGTGTGTGTGTGTGTGTGTGTGTGTGTGTGTGTGTGTGTGTGTGTGTGTGTGTGTGTGTGTCTGTAATTAGGGGATTACAGTAAGGCTGAGTTATCAGTAGAAGCTTCCCCCACTCCACCCCTCACCCCCCATTAGGACTGTTGTGTCTTCCGTGGCTGTTTTCTTTCGGGTTACAGGGCTTCATCTCTCTCTTTCCCTCCTTTCCACTCCCCCCAAAGGCAGCCTCCCTCTCTCCCTATTCTCAGGGAACATGATGGCTTGTCAGAATCCACTGAGTCTGTGGGCTAATGTCCCAGAAAGAGAGAGCGGAAGCACAGCTGTGGACTGTGGGTGCTTATTGTCTGGCTCCTCAGGACCTGTGCCTCAGCCCCGGTGCTGGAGCCAGAGCCGGGAGCGAGCAGCCCCAGGTGGTTGGCACAGGAATGAGTCCCGCAGATACTCAGCTTTGCTCTAGGCTGGTAGGGGGGAGCCGAGTGGGCCAGAGATGCAGCCGTGTGTCCTCGGGTCTTGTCGGGCCAGGCCAGCACAATCAGTGGTTTGTGTGTGACTCAAAATGCTCCCCTTGGGGTCAGAGTGATGGTACAATGGGGAGGGCGCTTGCCTTGCATGAAGTTGACCTGGGTTGGATCCCCAGCATCCCGTATGGTTACCTGAGCACTGCCAGGAGTAATTCCTCAGTGCAGGGCTAGGAGTAATCCCTGAGTATCACCCACAGGGTGTTCTCTGCCACCCGCCCCACCCCCACACACCCAATAGCCTGAAAACACTGCCCTTGGGTCAGAGAGATACTTAGGGGTCAGGCTCTTCCCCGGCTTGCAGCCAACTCTGTGTGGTTGGGTCTTGGGTCTCTAGTATTCCCTAGAGTCCCTCAAGCAGCACCAGGGGTGATCCCTCAGCACAGAGCCTGGAGGAACCCCTGAGGACTGCCAAGATTAATTTTTTATTTTAATAGTAAGAATGCCAGAACCTGCCTGAGCTTGCGTCTTCTTGGGCTGACTTTGCCTCTCCAAGTCCCCCTGCATTATATTTATAGGAGAAACGGGATGCCATGGTCATCTCCAACCCTGCTCTACACTTTACCCTCTGTGCTGTTTCCATTCATCCCCCAACCATGCACTGTTCACTGCAGCTCTTGCCGCCCCTGCTCGTGCTCCAGGGGCTGTGCCCTAGAGTTTCTGTGTACCAGCATAGCACAGCTCTGTGTCCAAGTCTCTAGACTTACTCTGAAGAGCCGCGGGCCATACTCGGAAGTGCTCAGGGCTCACTGCTGGCTCTGTGCTCGGGATCACTCCTGACTGGTCATTGGGAAGTGTATGTGGTGTAGGGGTCAAACCAAGGTGGGTGTGTTCAAGGTCAGTGTTGTAACCCCAACATGACCTCACCATCCCTCTCAGAAGTCTTTCGACATCTCAGTCACTCTGCAGAGAGGATCGAACCTACATGCTCTGCCTGAGCTCTGGCCTTACTCTTGCCTCAGTGCTCAAGGATCTCTCCTGGGAGGGCTCGGAAGACCATATGCCACACTGTGAGCCAAGCAAACCCATTACCTGCTGTGCTATCTCACCAGGCCCACGAAACAGTGGGCCGAGTGGGCCCACTCACTCAATGTACTATGGTACAATGGGGAGGGCGCTTGCCTTACCCAAGTTGACCTGAGTTGGATCCCCCAGCATCCCATATGGTTGCCTGAGCACTGCCAGGAGTAATTCCTGAGTGCAGAGTTTTCTCTATAAAAATGAAACAGTTTTTATAGAGAAAGGTGGCACATGTTTAGAAAAGGTGGGGGTGCGGGGGTGAGGGGTGTTTCCAGAGTAACTGGTCCCCAGAGGCATACTTGGCCTGATCTGCAAACCTAAGTCAAAGATTTCTGAGTAATGGTTCAACCTGTCATGGATTCAGGGATGGATGGCAAGGCCAAGCATCTTTTGCTAAATGCTGGCTAGATTTTGAAAACATTGGAATTCAGGGCTGGAGAGTTAGCACAGTGTAGGGCACTCGCCTTGCACATGGCAGACCCAGGTTGGATCCCTAGAACACATCTGGTGTCCCTGCCTCAGTGCTCAAGGATCTCACCTGGGAGGACTCCACAGAGCACCCTGCTAGGGCTCCACAGAGCACCCTGAGCACAGAGTCAGAATAAACCCTGAGCACTATCAGGTGTAGCCCCAAGTCTTATATATACTAAGAATTGAATTCAGTATCTATCTTCTATACTTCTTTGTTTTTTTTTTTTTTTTTGAGTCCCCCTCCCAGACCATGCCCAGGGGCTACTCCCAGCTCTCCCCGGGTCATGCAGAGCCAGCACAGCCCTCCTCCTCTCTCGGGTCCTCTGCTCTTCCTTTTGTTTTGCACTAGCTTCCCCATCTCTTGGGCTCTGCAGTGGGTCAGCTCCAATTTCACAACTTGAGTCACTGAGTGTGTCACTGAACGTCACTGAGTGTGTTACAGAGCCCAACTCCAGACCTGTGGCACTGGGTCCCCCTGCAGGGTGGGACACCCCTGCACTCTTACACGACTGAATTTGGTTTTGGGTCACTCTAGGGTGATTGCCCCTGCATGGACTTTCCTTCCTGGATAACCCTGTGGACCCTTAGCAACTCAGAGCTCCACCTCTTGTGTGGGGCGTCAGCAGCCCTGGGGTTCCTGCCTGGTGACACGGAGGGATGAACTTCACGAAGGCCCAGGTGGGCCAGCCAGGTCAGAGCCACAGCAGAGAAGGCTGGGGCGGGGGTGGCACCTAATAACGGGTATGGGGCTCGGACCCAGCCTGCTGTGATTGCATCATGAACACCTTTGTAAACAATCCATTTAGCAACCAAATTATATGCCTGGTAATTATAGCTTCCAGTGAGGTCGGGAGTCCCCAGCACAGCGATGACAACCTGCTCCTAGTCGCCATCTGCTCCTAGTCGGCTTCTACGGGAGTCTGGATGGGCCCCAGGGGACAGTGGAGGTGGCGGAGGCTGTGATGACTTGATGGTAACTGCCTCTGTCAGTCGGAGGCCTTGTTTTGACAGCCCTGAAGCTGTGTTTGGACTCTGATGTGAGTAGTCAGGATAGCTGGTTTAGAGCAGTTGGTCTCTGAGGGAAAAGCTTTGGGGAGTCAGGACGAACTCCTCTCCCCAGTCCCTTACCCTTCCTTTCTCTGGAAACCTGAAAGTGAGCCCAGAGGGGTAGAAGGGAAAGGACAGTTCCCAGTGCTCTTGCATGGTCTCAGGTTTGATCCCAGGTACCGCAATATGGTGCCCAGTCCCCCACCAGGAGTGGTCCCTGACAGCCAGGAGTAAGCCCTGAGCACTGCAGGTGTTGCCACGCCCCCCACCGCCTAAAAAATGTTATCTGGGGCCAGAGAGATTATACAGTAGGTAAGGTGCTTGTCTCACACACAGTGGGCCTAGGTTTTATTCCAGGCCTGGTATGGTCCTTCAGAAGTGAGCACTGAGCTAGGAGTAGCTGCTGTGTGCACTGCCGGGTGTGATCACCAAGCCAAAAGTGTCTGCTGGGGAGGACTCTTCAATTGATAATTCTGTACAGATGGAGTGACAGAAAGCTGCCACTCTGGAGCTTCACAAAGGAGCCCCCAACCTGCCCCAGTCCACACAGGGCTATCCTACCTGGCCAACTGTGGCTGAAGTTTTGGGGTTGCCTCTGCAGAGCCTTCGTGCCCAACTGTCAAAGCCTGAGGCTTGAGGGTTGATGCCTTGCTGGAAGGCAAGAGAGAGACTGGGGTGCGGGGAGGAAGAAGGTGGGGACTGCCCCAGAGGGGATTCTATATCCCTGACCTTCTCACAGGAATGAACCCCTCATCCAACCCCTCCACTGTGAGGTGCTGTGTGCTTGGGTGCTATATATAATATATAAGTATATTATGTATATATATAATATAATCATGTGATATATATAATCTTTATTTCTCTCTTGGCTCTGTGCTCCAGGGTCACCGCTAGCAGGACTCTAGGGTCTACATAAAGTGCCAGGGATGGAACCTGGATGACCCACTTACAAGGCAAGTGCCCTGCCCACTGTGCTGCTGCAGCCAGTGCCTGGCTGCCATTTGGAGGACATTTTGAGAAATTCAGGAGAAGTCAGGATGCAAGAGAAGGAAATGGGGAGTTTTATTAAAAATGAAGCAATGTTGGTTTCTAGTGTCATGTGGATTTCGGGTGTGGAGCTTGTGTGTTAGCTTCTGCCTCTTACTCATCACCGAATCTCTCTCACCAAACCCCTGGCATCTTTGCCTGGTTTATATCCCCAGCTCCCTCTTTCCCTTTTGATACCCCTTATTTTGTTCTTATAGTCTAAGCGCTTGTTTTTCTGGACTCATTCATTTGCTTTATCTTCCACCTAGGCGGGAATCACGTCAGACTGACCTCGCAGAGCACAGCGCCCACATCTCTCACGTGCTTGCAAATGGCTGGGCTTCAGCTCTCTTCAGAGCCCAATAACATCCTCCTGGGTTTCAACACCGCATTTTCTTTATCCCCATATCCACCATCACCTAAGTTGTTTCTGACTCTTGGCGGTTATAAACAATGCTGCCATAATCTCTTTACATGAGTAATTTTGTGTTATTTGAATAAATGCTCAACAGTGTGATAGCTGGGACTATATGGTATTTCCAGCCTTCACTTTTCCCTCTCTTCTTTAGAAACCTAAAGATGCTAAACACTTGTCATGGGCCAAGTACCTGGGTTACAGTGTACAAGAAAAGTGTAAAGAACTGTGATGTGAAGGGGCTCTGAGGGTGCTTGTTGCTTGAGGTTGGTTCCAAAGGATTATGGAAATAACAGTGTACGGAATCCCATGACCGTCACTCGCCCAGCAGCTGCTGAAACTTTCTTGTTTTTCCAGAGAACCTGGAATTCCGTCTGGCATAGTCCACACCCTTGAGAGTTTTAGCAAACAGTCAGCCCTTCTTACTTCCTGGGTAGACACCGGATAGTGGCTAAGCTGTTACTGAGGAGGAAATGTTTTTTCCCTCTGAACCGCTAAACAAATCTCTTCTGTAGCCAAGTACAGGAGCAAGCCGGAGGCTCTGGCTGTTTTTTTTTTTCCTTTTTGGGGATAGTATTCCTGTGGATGCTCCTGAGTTACTCTTGACTCTGTGCTCAGGGGACCATATAGGATCCCTGGAACCCCAGTGAGCCTTGTGCAAGGTGAACGCCCTTCCCACTGTCCCTCACTTGGCCGGCCCATCTCCACTGTCCCTGGGCCTGGAAGGCAGTGTCAGAATTACCAACTCATTTAAAAAAATTCGCCAGTATCTCTGCAAATGCCATGGGTAATTGACTCGGCGAGTCCATTAGCATATATTTGCATATTCATTTGACATTAAACTATGTGTAAGGAAAAAAGGCGAACCACACGAGAATTGTATGAGCCGCCATGATTAAAGCAGTCTAGTGTGATTTTAACTTGTTGTTTTCTGAGTCTCCCAGGAACTGTCACCTGTCAGTCACTCTCCTTATGTTCCCTGCATCTCTGGGCCAGGCTTGGGAGCACTCAAAAGCTTGTCAGCTTGGAGTTTGGAGGACTTTGATAAGACCAGATTCAAGTGGAGAAAAGACAGTCTCTTCAATGGACACATGTTGAAATCCCTCTTTTTTTTCTAACATTTTATTATATCACCGTGAGATATACAATTACAACGTTGTTCATGTTTGGAGGTTTCGGTCACATAGTGTTCTAGCACCCCGCCCTCCACCAGTGCCCATTTCCCACCACCAATGTCCCCCATTCCCTCCCCCTTCCCGTAGCCTGCCTCCATGGAAGGTTCTTTATTTCTTCTCTCTCTCTCTCTCTCTCTCTCTCTCTCTCTCTCTTTTCCTTCTCTTACATATTGTGGATTGCAATACATACAATTAGAGGCCATCATGTGCATTTTTTTTGCCTGTATTTAATGCTCAGTTCTAGGTTGGTATTAACCCTTTCGACATTTATTTGCACATGTTCCCTTCTCTGTCTTACCTAACCTCTGACTCCCACACGTTTACGGTAATTTCCACTTTCGGTAAGACCTCCTGATCCACGTTTTGCCTGACATTGGATTTTGGTATTATAATATGTATATATATATATATTTATGTCATGCAAATAAATGCAGTCATTCTATATCTCTCTTTTCTTTTGACTAATTTCACTCAACATGATCCTTTCCATGTCCATCCATTTATAGGCAAATTTCATAACTTCATTATTCCTAACAGCTGCATAGTATTCCATTGTGTAGATGTACCAAAGTTTCTTTATCCAATCATCAGTTCTCAGGCATACTGGTTGTTTCCAGGTTCTGGCTATTGTGAATAGTGCTGCTATGAAAATAAAAGTGCGGATGGTGTTTCCGCTGTGTATTTTTGGCTTCCCAGGGTATATTCCCAGGAGTGGTATGGCTGGGTGAAATGGAAGCTCAATTTCTAGTCTTTGGAGTAATGTCCATATTGTTTTCCAGAAAGGTTATACAAGTTGACATTCCCACCAACAATGTATGAGAGTCCCCTTTCCCTGCATCCACGCCAGCACTTGAAGTGCCTCTTAACCTGTCAGGGCCCAGGTGCCATCTGGAGCATTACTGAGATTCCAGGTCTTGGGGCTGGGAGAGCATTTGCGCCTTGGAACATGGCCTACCTGATTTCAATCCTCGGCATCCCTTAGGGTCCCCAAGCACCACCAGGATTAATTCCTGGGTGCAGAGCCAGGAAGAACCCCTGAGCATCGCTGGGTGTGCTCCCTGCCTAAACAAAACAAGACTCAGGGTCTTAAATTGGGTAGTGGATCTTCTTAAGCGTTGTGCTTAGAACTGAAATAAGCTGCTTTCCAAGCTGCAAAGGGCATAAATGTCATCAGACCCAGTGTACAGACTGTCGCTTCATATTTGGGGTTCAGAAAAGAAAGATAGGTGGAGCCAGAGTGAGGGGAGCAGTGGAGGCCTGAGTGCTGAGAGCTAGCCTGGAGCCTTCACATCAGTCTCTGGGTGAGTGAGGATTTGGAGCCGTGCAGATTTTCCTCCAGAAGGTGGGATCCGACTCTCTTGAGACACGCAGAGTTGGCTTGCAGGCGTGCGGGATGCTGAGAGTCAGAAGTCGGACATTTGTTTTAGATAATGTTAATTTTGCATACCTTATTCAAAATTACCATTTCACACATAATCCAATATTATGAGTTTTTTTTTTTGCCGTCAGGTAATAGTATCTTTTAATGCAATAGTGTCACAAAAATTCATAAAGCATTTTTTTTCTTGTTTACCTGATGGTTTTAGTTACATGGTTACAATTGAACTAACTTTGATGGCTCTGATGAATGTATCTGCTGCATCTTCACCACCACCAAAGCCCGGATTCTACTCCATGGTCCTTATGTTGCTTTGCAGCTGCCTCTTCCTCCCTTCACTGGTTCCCTACCTATGTACACACACTGCCCAGTGTCTTATAGCAAAGTTTTATAGCAAATCAAGGGTTCCTACACACACACACTGTTCGGTTCCTTAGTTTTATGTCAAATCATTGCATTTATCGAATCACAAGTGACAATGCAGACTCACATATAAGAGTTACCATGCCAAAGACCCACACGGCAGAGCCTGGCAAGCTACCCATGTCGTATTTGATATGCCAAATACCAGTAACAATTATAGACCTCATTCCAATGACCTGATGGAATGGTTTGAGGCTCTTTATGTTCCTGGAGCAAGCAGCTGCCCTTGGGCTCTACTTGCATGAGACAGGACATATGGAGATGTTACTGGTGCCCGCCGAAGCAAATCAATGATGAACGGGAAGACAGACAGTGACAGTGATGCCAAAGACCCCAAAGTTAATACTCTTAAGGGACAGTGATAACTCTGGACTTGCTCCAGTCTTTCCTCCTGTCTCCTTGTGTCCAGGCTCCAAGTCCTGCCCCTTCCTTTCTAACTGAGTTTCCTCTCTCCCCTACCTCCCACCTCCCATCCGCAGTCTCACCAGTAAGCGCACATCTGTTTAGTGAGTAAGCCTTGGCCTTGCTCTGTCTCTGGGTTTTACCTTCAGGGGCTACAATATCCCAGGCTTTCCCACTTTCCTGTATAAGATGGTCCCACTTCAGTCTGGTTGTTCAGACTATCTTTGATGAGATAGTTTCGGCTCCCAGATGTGTCTTAGAAACATGGCTTCCCAGTATTTCCCCCTGTACCCCAGCAAGTCCCAACCCCTCAGGGACCCAAACACAGGGCCCGCGCCCCAGAGCCTGGCTGCTGCCTGTGTCACAGTCACAGTTGTCACAGTGCTTTGTCACGGACATCTTAGTGCTCAGGGAAGACCAAATGTGACTCCTCAAGGCACTGTGATTGGGAAGCTTGAGGCCTGCAGAGTTGACAGAGGCATAGAGCTTCCCTGGGGGGATACCAGAAGCTCTGCTCTTGCTGTGAGGCTGCAGTCCCCTCCTGCTGGCTGAGGAGACCTCCCTACCCCCCCACACACACACACAGCCACATCCCTGGATACAGCCAGTTTCTCTTGACTTCTGACAGCTCCTCATAAATCAATATCTTTGGATAGCAAGAAGCAGAGACTGACTCAAGTGCTCTGATTTGATTAAGGCTGGACAAGAGAGGAGAGAAGGAAATTCTGCCCCGTGGCCTGTCCACAGACAGTGGCCCACACCAGGCCCACTCAGCTGTGTCCAGAAGGCTGTGCTTGCTGGCCTGAGCTTGTCTGTGCCCTTGCTGGCTGTCACCCACCACCTCCCTTGTCCATGCCCTTGATGGCTGCCACCCATCACCACCTACATAGTCCACACTATGTAGTTGGCTTTACTCTGCTGCCTTCTAGGACATCTGAACCCCCCACCCACCACAGGACACCAGGATGGGAGCCCTCCAGGAGAGAGTTGTGGAACAGGCAGGCATTCTGAGAAGACAGGCAATATCTAGCTTATTTGAAAGTTCTTATATAGGTCCTTTGTCACTCTGTTCCCCCAACACCCTGCTTGTCCTTTGGTGTTTGGGCCACACCTAGTGGTAGTCAGGACTTACTCCTGACGCTGAATTCAGGGATCCTTCCTGATAGGGCTCTGGGATGTCAGGAATCTAACCCAAGTCAACTGTGGGCAAGTCAAGTGCTAACCCTGAGTTATTGCTCCAGATCCTATGTGTTGATTTCTTTGTTTTCTGTCCCACTGGTTTAAACCCCTCAAGGGCAGGGGCTGTGTTTGGTCCCATATTTCTATCTTGTGAGGCATGACTCACAAACTTGGCAGAGTAGCTGGGGAGGTTTTAAAAATAGATTCCTCCAGAAACCATAAAAGCTTTGAAAGTTTTGCCACATCAGAACAGAGCAAAGCAAAATCCTTCTTTGTATGCTAGAAAAATAAACACACAGATCCACAAACTGGTGAAAAGAAATAATAAACAAGGACAAAATTATTTGGAAAGCAGACAAACAAGACCTAATTTATTTAATTGCTAAAGCATACAGATAAATAATACAAACAACCTAATAAAGAAAAGACAGGTGATTCAAATTGGCAGAGAAAGGGAAGAAAATAAACATTTTTTTTTTGCTATCCTATTCCTCTTTTTTAAAAAATATATTTTATTATACCACCATGAGATAAACAATTAGAAAAATGTTCATGTTTGGGTTTTGGCCATACAGTGTTCCTGCACCCATCCCTCCACCAGTGCCCATTTCCCACCACCAATGTCCCCGATTCCCCCCCTCTCCCCCAGCCTGCCTCTATGGCAGGTTCTTTATCTCTTTTATGTCTTCCTCTTTCTCTCTCTCCTTTCTCTCTTCCTTCTCTTACAATTTGTAGATTGTAATACATATACTTAGAGGTTATCATGTGTATCTTTTTGCCAGTATTTAATGCTCAGTTCTATGTGGGTATTAGCACTTTCGACAATTATTGGCACACTGTTCCCATCTCTGTCTTACCTAATCTCTGACTCCCACACATTTGTGGTAATTTCCACCTTTGACAAGACATCCTGATCCATGTTTCGCCTGACCTTGGATATTGGTGTCATAATATGTATATATGTATCATAATATGTAAATATATATATATTTATGTTATGCAAATAAATGCAGTCATTCTATATCTGTCTCTCTCCTTCTGGCTAATTTCACTCAATATGATCCTCTTCATGTCCATCCATTTATAGGCAAATTTCATAACTTCATTATTCCTAACAGCTGCATAGTATTCCATTGTGTAGATGTATCACAGTTTCTTTTATCCAGTGATCAATTCTCGGGCACTCTGGTTGTTTCTAGATTCTGGCTATTGTGAATAATGCTGCTATGAACATAAAAGTAGGGATGGTGTTTCTGCTGTCTGTTTTTTGGCTATTGTGAATAATGCTGCTATGAACATAAAAGTAGGGATGCTGTTTCCGCTGTGTATTTTTTGACTTCCCAGGGTATATTCCCAGGAGTGGTATGGCTGGGTCAAATGGGAGTTCAATTTCTAGTCTTTGGAGGAATGTCCATATTGTTTTCCTAAAAGGCTGTACCAGTCGACATTCTCACCAACAATGGATGAGAGTCCCCTTTTCCCTGTATCAAAGCCAGCATTTGTTGTTCTTGCTCTTTAGGATATGTACCAGTCTCTGTGGTGTGAGATGATATCTCATTGTTGTTTTATTTGCATCTCTCTGATGACTAATGATGATGAGCATTTTTTCATATATCTTTTGGTCATTTGAACTTCTTCCTTATCGAAGTTTCTGTTCATTTCTTCTCTCCCATTTTTTGATGGGGTTGGCTGTTTTCTTCTTGTAAAGTTCTACTAGTTCCTGATATATCCTGGATATTAACCCCTTATCAGATGGGTATTGGGTGAATATTCTTTCCCATTCTGTGGACTGTCTTTGTATCTTGGTCATTGTTTCTTTTGAGGTGCAGAAGCTTTTAGTTTCATGTAGTCCCATATGTTTATCTTTTTCTTCTAGTTGTTTTGTTAGTGGTGTTTCTTCTTTGAAGATGTCCTTAGATTCAATGTCATGGAGAGTTTTTCCTATATTTTCTTCAATGCACTTTATGGATTCAGGTTTGATATTGAGATTTTTAATCCATTTTGATCTGATTTTTGTGCATTAATCACCAATTTTAAGCCAATGGAGAGCTGTTACACCATGCTTAGAAATAAACACATCTTATAACAATGGCCAGGCCAGACTCACAACTCTGATGGACAAATTCATGAACTTTCCCAATGTCTAATGCTGAGGAGAGTAGCACCACATTTTAATCATCTTCAGAGAGCATTTTAAGTGTGAGTGTGGTGGCCTATGGGAGGCATGATGGGGCCGAGAGGGACAGAGAAGAGTCTGAGGACAGTGAGGGGCCTAAGGTGTCTGAGGAGGCAGTAAGATATTTGGAGGGCTTGAAGGGGGCAGTGAGGTATCCTAGTAACAGAGGGGTCTGAATTAGAGGGAAAGATCTGAGGGACACTGAGGAGTCTGAGGGACAGTAAGGGATCTGAGGAACAGTGAGAGACCTGAGGGACACTGAGGGGTCTGAGGGACAGCAAGGGTTTTGAGGAACAGTGAGAGATCTGAGGGACACTGAGGGGTCTGAGGGACAGTAAGGGATCTGAGGAACAGTGAGATATCTGAGGAACATTGAGGGGTCTGAGGGACAGTAAGGGGTTTGAGGAACAGTGAGAGACTTGAGGGACACTGAGGGGTCTGAGGGACAGTAAGGTATCTGAGGAACAGTGAGAGATCTGAGGGACACTGAGGGGGTCTGAGGGTCAGTGAGGCATATGAGGGACAGTGAGTGGTCTGAGGAACAGTGAGAGATCTGAGGAGACAGTGACAAGTCTGAGTGACAGAAAGGGCCTGAAAGAACACTGAGGGGGTTGAAGGACAATGAGGGGTCTGAGGGAGACAGTGAGAGGTCTGAGAAACAGTGAATGGCCTTATGGGACAGTGAGAGGTGTTAGGAGGCAGAGTGGTCTGGGGGGACAGTGAGGGTTCTAAGAAACAATTAGACAACATGCAGTATCATATGTTTGGGGAGGTTCCTGCTGCCTTGGGGCCTAGGGGATTCCAAGATACATGGGATCGAACTTGGGGTTCTGTAAGCAATATGTTGCCTCATCCCTTGGAGCCTCTCCCTGGCCCAGCACCATATTTTATTTTATTATTTATTTTTGTTTATTTTATTATTATGTGCACAGGGGGAGTGGACAGCACCAATTGTGCCCAGGGCTTTCAGGACAGTGAAGGGTCTGAGGGGACAGTGAGGGGCTTGAGGGGGCAGAGAGGAGAACGAGGGACAGGGCAGGGGCTGAAGGGAGAGTGAGGTGTCTGAGGGAAAGTGGTGGGTCTGAAGGACAGTGAGGGGTCTGAGAGAACAATGAAGGACCTGAGAAGGCAGAATCACAGATTAAGCTTTTAAAGCACAGTTTGTGCCTCAGAATCACAACTTAAACATTTTAAAAGGTCAGAGATAGAGCCTGCATGCAATTAAAACAGCATTCAGGATGTGTGTGATGACAGTGTATGGCCATCAAGCAATATCATATATTACTGCTGCCTTGGTGCTGAGGGGACCCCATGATGCTGGGAATCAAACCTGAGATCCTGCAACAGCATGTGTGCCTCAGCCCTTTGAGCTTCTCCCTGGCCCAGCATCATGTTTGATTTTATTATTTTATTGGGCAGCAGGGAGAATGGACAGTTCTAGTTGTGCCCAGGGCTTACTCCTGGAATCACATCTGGTGGGGCTCAGGGGATCATGGCTGGGACAGGGGATTGAATGGAGTTGGCTGCCACCACTGGACTGTCTCTCTAGTTTCAACTATCATCATAATTAAAATGTGCAAAGCCTTTCACCCTGCAGTCTCCTGCCAATTGCTACCATATCTCATGGCATCATGGTCATACTCTAGTTTGATTCTCCTCAAAAAATCAGTTAATAACTTTCCATTGAGCAGTGGTCACATGTCAGAATTCTATTGCCCACGCAGCTAAAAAAAGCTAACCAGAGTGACAATGGATTCACCAATGGCTCACAAATGTGCATTTCTCTCCTGCATTGAGTCACTAGGCTGGAATTCCCAGTATATGCACATTGTCAGAATGTGTAAATCCAAACCTCCTTTTGAAACTGATTTTTAGTCCTCCAGACCTACAATACTATTTGTGATAGGCCTAGAGCATTCCAACCCCACACTCTTATAATTCTGTTCATGGTAGGCCTTCGAGCATACAGTGTTCCAACCCCACTCTCCACCAGCATCTGCATCCCTCCATCATTGTCTCAGGGTCATGCCAGACCACTGTAGGGAGCTGACCCACCCCTGCCCCACTGCCTCCCCCACCATGGGAAGCTCAGTTTTGTAGACCAGTTCTCAAGTTCTGAAAACGACCTTTGATCACTTGTTATTCTCCTACTACGCTTCTTTATATCCCACGCACAAGAGATCATTCTGTGTCTGTCCCTTGCCTTTTAGCTGACTTTGCTCAGCATGACACCTTCCCAGTGTTCAAGAACAGATGGATGACTGTGATGTATTTGCACAATACAATACTACTTGGCTCAAAGAAAAGATGAAATCACACCATTTGCCTCTGCATGAATGGAGCTGGAGGGGATTAGGGTAAATGAACACTTTCGAGGCCACTTGTACAGTTTCCATAATGATGCGTGAGGTGACCATCGGTACTGCTGGAATATTAAGCATCTGCCCTTGGAATGATTCTGTGTGTGGGTAATTCAGGGCTGGGGACTTGAAGTCATCAAGAGCTTCAGCAAGACAGGGATTTCGAGTGTTAGAGATGGATCTGGAGATGTGTACTGTGGTGGAGGAAGAAGAGAAACACACCTAAGAGCGGCTCTGAGGAGAAAGTCGATGAGAGCTGCAGACACAGAACATCAAATTCTGTGACTTTATACTTTACAAGACTGGAGTTTATTTTCTCAAGTGTAATATTTCAACTCCACTGCACCAGTCGATAACTACTAATGTGTTAACTGTTTTTTTTTTTCAGACTGGAAAAATAGTGACTAAACTGTCACAAAGAAATGATGTGCTGGAATTGAGGGTAGCACAGTAAGTAGGGAATTTGCCTTGCACAAGGCCGGCCTGTGTTCAATTCTTGACAACTCATATGGTTCCCTTTCCCTGAACTCCACCAGGCACGGTCCCTAAGCAAAGAGGCAGGAGTAAGCCCTGAACACTACAGAGTTTGCCCATCCCCAGCTCCCGTAGAAATGACATCCACCCCTTTGGATTATTCATTTGTTAAGGTATATTTGCATCCTCTTGCACCAAAGAAGTTTAATAACAAATGGCCTATCTATCTATCTATCTATCTATCTATCTATCTATCTATCTATCTATCTATCTATCTATCTATCTATCTATCTATCTATCTATCTATCTATCTATCTATCTATCTATCTATCTATCTATCTATCTATCTATCTATCTATCTATCTATCTATCTATCTATCTCTCTCTCTCTCTCTATCTATCTCTCTCTCTCTCTCTATCTATCTATCTATCTATCTATCTATTTATTTTTGTTTTATGGGTCATACTCGGTGATGCTCAGGGGTTACTCCTGGCTCTGCACTCAGGAATTACTCCTGGTAGTGCTTGGGGACCATATGGGATGCTGGGTATGGAACCTGGTCAGCTGCATTTAAAGCAAAAACCCAACACTCTGTAGAATCATTCTGGCCCCACAAATGACTTTTAAGTAATAATGACCCAAGTTAAAAAAATTCACTTGCTAGTTGCACCCCACTTTTCTTTGGAAAGAAATATATTGGCATAAAATCTGCCACAAGGGGCCGGAGGGATAGTACAGTGGGGAAGGTGTTTGCTCTGCATGCGGCTGACTGGGTTCGATCCCTGGCATCCCATATGGTCCCCTGAGCACCGCCAGGAGTAACTCCTGAGTACAGAGCCAGGAGTAACCCCTGAGCTTTGCCAGGTGTGACCCAAAAAGCAAAAAAAAAAATCTGCCACAATTATGCACAGAACTGTGTGCAATCATCTTCAAATGGAGAGCAATGCAGATAAAGTGTGACTTGTATAGAAAGCAGCCATCAGTAACGAGACTCTTCAATCTGCAATGACAGCATTCGTAACTCTTTAGAGAAGAGTCCTGAGAAACTCCACTTGCTAAGACAGCTCCACTCTCTAAGTTATATTGTGGTGTGAGAAAAGCAAGGGGCAAAAGAGCAGAAAGAAGATGCACTGTTATTTAGGTAAAGGCACAATCTGGAGCCCGGGGACAGTGCAAAGGCCTGGGCCTGTGCTGGCTCCTGCCAGGTCCCCTGTTGATGCGTGCCAGGTTCCCTGTTTACTTTTGGGCACTGCGTGGCCTTCCTGATCTGCAGTGGTCGGGGTGGCCCTGTGGCCCTGGCACAGCTGAACCTGAGCTGCACTGAGTCACTGCGCCGGAGTCTGGAGCTGTTGAGTCCATATAGCTGGACTGAGAGTTACCAGCAATGGACCTTCCATCCCTCGACACTTCTTAGGAGCTTTTCATTCACAATCAAATGTACAAATTCTTTTATAGGGGCTGGAGCGATAGTCCAGCAGGTAGGGCGCTTGCCTTGCACGTGGCCAGCCTGTGCTGGCCTGGGTTCGATCCCCGCATCCCATATGGTCCCCCGAGCACCACCAGGAGTAATTCCTGAGTGCAGAGCCAGGAGAAACCCCTGAACAATTCCAGGTATGACTCCCCCAACAAAAACAAATTCTTTTATAATGTAAAATACACTGGATTTTTTTCAATCAGCTATAATAGCAGTAACATCTTTGAAAGAAAGCACAGGAAGGGAAGTTTCAACATTTTTGTTTGTCTGGGAGCCACACCTGGCAGTGTTCATGGCTTACTCCTGGTTCTGTGCTCAGAGATCACTCCTAGGGGACTCTGGTACCCTGTCCAATGTCAGGATCAAACCTGGGTTGGCCACATGCAACCAACTTATCTCTTATCATAACTTATCTCTGTGCTATCTCTCCAGCAAGAGGAGTTTTATTATTCTACTGCCAGCATGTGATCGCCTACCAAAAATCCTGTCCTGTCATCCAAATGGTGTCATCATTTTTCCCTTTAAGCTTCCTGTTAAAAAAAAATCTACATAATCTTCTCCATGTCCATCCATTTGTAGGCAAATTTTATAACTTCATTTTTCCTAACAGCTGCATAGTATTCCATTGTGTAGATGTACCAGAGCTTCTTTATCCAGTCATCGATTTTCGGGCACTCTGGTTGCTTCCAGATTCTGGCTATTGTGAATAATGCTGCTATGAACATAAAAGTAGGGATGGTGTTTCCGCTGCATATTTTTGGCTTCCCAGAGTAGATTCCCAGGAGTGGTATCGCTGGGTCAAATGGGGAGTTCAATTTCTAGTCTTTGGAGGAAAGTCCATATTGTTTTCCAGAAAGGCTGTACCAGCCTGCATTCCCACCAACAATGGATGAGTGTCCCCTTTTCCCCACACCCACGCCAGCACTTGTTGTTCTTGTTCTTTTGAATATGTGCCAGTCTCTGTGGTGTAAAGTGGTATCTCATTGTTGTTTTGATTTGCATCTCTCTGATGATTAGTGATGATGAGCATTTTTTCATATGTTTTTTTGCCATTCGAATTTCTTCCTTGCTGAAGTTTCTGTTCATTTCTTCTCCCCATTTTTTGATGGGGTTGTTTGTTTTCTTCTTGTAAAGTTCTACCAGTGCCTGATATATCATGGATATTAACCCCTTATCAGATGGGTATGTTTCTGTCATGTTAAGACTTCTACATGATAATTTAACAGCCGATTCAGCAATTCAGAGATCAAAAGAAACACGTAGCATCTGGCTTTCTGACAGCTGACCACGGCACCATCACTTTCTTCTTGAAAACTTTCATCCACCAGAGGCAGACAAATGGGGCGGGAGCTATCCAGAAGTGTCACTACGGAACTAATCTCAGACCAGCTCCTTGCCCTGTCTCTTCAGACATTCCCATGGCTTGATATTGATGGTATTCCTCTGAATTCTCCTTTGGTTGGATCCCTAAATTATGATTCCTGTTATTTAATAAATGCCTTTTCTCATTAAAAAAAATCTAAAGTACAGATTTTTTAGGGGTTGGGCCAAGAGGTCACTCAGGTGACAGAGCACATACTGGGCCCAGATTTCAATCCCGGGACCCCAGGTCCCTGCTCATAGCACTACCTGGGGCTGCCCTGGTGTCTTCTGAGCCCTGCTGGGTGTAGCCCTCATGAAATTACAGATCCCAGGTCATGCGCCAGGTCCACTGAGACTGGGGTACAGATGCTGGGCCGCGTGCTAGGAATCAGCTCACCATGTGGTTTTACTCATTCCTTAGGGTCCAGAACTGCTGCAGAAGTGCTAGAAGGAAAACGCTTTCTTCTCTAGCTCAGAGGCACATGAGGACATGAGGATTGGACTGATGCTGCCCTTCTGCTTCCACAAGAAACTGGCTGGCTGTGCACAGCTCCCCAAGGACAAAGCTGCTTTTTCTTGGGTGGTAGATCAGGGGTAAAGGGACAGGACCCTGGTGATGTCACCAGGCCACTTCATGGAGTCTTTCAGCAGAATGAAAGCCTCATCTCCAGACTGTCCCACCAGGAAGCCAATACATCCTCTTAGGTTGTTCAGGCACTCAGAGATGAGTCTTCTGTCATGTAGGACATTGAGCGTCTTGGTAGACTTCTATTCATGGAGACAAGGAGAGAATGAGAAGGGAGAGAGAGAGAGAGAGAGAGAGAGAGAGAGAGAGAGAGAGAGAGAGAGAGAGAGAGAGAGAGGCAGTTTGCAGGGGGAGATGGGGAGATGGGATGGGAAGGAATCAGGGATCAGGGGACATTGGTGGTGAGAAATGTGCACTGGTGGAGGGATGGGTGCTGGAACACTGTATGACTGAAACCCAAACATGAACAGCTTTGTAATTGTCTGTATCATAGTGGTATAATAAAACTTAAAAAAATAGAGGAAAGTGGCTTGCTGTTGATCAGGCAAAGAGCAGACAGTGCAACTTTCAATCATGCATAGAGGCTGTGGTACATGGAAGAGGTTGGACCTGGGAAGGTGGACAGAGCTGGGGAAGTGATGGTGGGTGATGTCACCTCTGGAAGTTCTTGGTCCCTGGGATTGGCTCTCTATGTCACACAATTTGAAAGGTCACTGACGTAGGAGACACATGATCTGAGTTTTGGAAAACATCATCTGTGGGGATTGGAGTGATACACAGCATAGGTGGCCAAGCCAGGTTTGATCCCTGACGCCTGTTATGGTCCCCTGGACCAACCAGGAGTGATTCCTGAGCCCAGAGTCAGAAGTAAACCCTGTCCATTGCTGAGGGTAGCCCAAAAACAATAACAACAAAAAGGTTCTCTGTGACTGAGGCTGAGTTTGAGGCCCAGAGGGGGTCAGGAAATCAAAGATCAAAAAAACCTCTTTGTCTACCTTATAGAAAGTGAATCTGGCTAAGGATAAAGACAGCGAGGCTAGTTGGGGCAGGGGGTTGCTTTCAGGCAAGAGTTTCTGAGTCTTTGGGCTCAGGGTATAACTAAAATAAAAATGAAAGGATTTCAATTATCTTTTTTTTTTTTGAGGCAGAATCTTAGGGATTGGGGATGGATTGGTATTGTGTGGGTAGGGAGCAGTTAGCAGGAAGGAGTTGTTAGTTATAGGTATGCGTTATTAGTTGTTAGTCACAGGGGCCATGTGATGTAAATCAGAGGCAGTGCTCTAGCTTTGCCTGTATGAGGCCCTGGGTTCAAGCCCTGGCTCCATCAGTGTCCATTTGAGTTGTATTTGCACAGACCTGTTTTTTCAGGACAGAGAGAACTTAGTCTTCTCTCAGCTGACTAACTTTCTCACAACTTGATCCAAGATCAAGGTCTTTCCATGCATCTGCACTTGATCTTAGCCAAAAGGCCGAGACGTGCTCATTCATCTGGAAGTCACCCAAATAGGGACTAAATAGCAAATTCCAGTTGTCTTAGAAGAGCAGAGAAAGGAAAATGGTAACAAGCTCATGGAGCCCTGGAGCTCTGGGGGTGGAGAGACTGGGCAGAGGAGAAACACCTCGAACAGCTCCTCCCTTGCCACGTGCACATTTTTCTTAGCTTGAACCCTCTCTGCAACCCCTCTTGGCCTCTGTAGTCACTCACTTATTCTGTGCTCAGCCCTGAGATGGATTGAAGAGTGAAGGTTCTTGAGAGAGAATGGAGGCAGCTCTGCCTCTGCATTCCCTGGGACACCCCAGAACCGACACTCTTCCCTTTCGATTTCCTGAAGAGAGTCACTGCATGGCATACGACTTCTTGCAGCCATGTGGATTCTCTCATTCTGTGATAAATGCATTGACTTCTTCATCAACAAACTATTGTAACAAACATATAAAAGGGATTGGGGAGAGGAAAATATGGTCATGACATCATTATCTGAGGCTGACAATGGTCTTTCTTGCTTTCTCTTTTTGACTTTGACTAGTACCTTCACACCCACAAGCACACAGAAGTGAACAAACTGATGCAAGGCACCCAGCAGGCTCACCCTGTAGCGTTACAACCTCTTGCATATGACATTTGAAAGTGATCTTTATACATTCTTAATGGTGCTAGAATAATTCTCATTTACATTTAATGCCTGAACATATGTGTATCAACATATTAGGAATATAATTTATTAAAATATGCACAATTGGGATTGTAGGTTCTCACAAGCAGAGATGACAATTTTTACCACTAAGTCCCAGCCCCGGGCACTATACCCTGCAGAGCGCAGGGGCTCAGTAAACATTAGCTGAATAAATACAGACTCTTCGTCTCCAATTTAGCAGCCAGAATTATGCTGCAGCCATCATTTTTATACCTGAAGTTTCAGCTTCTGCTGAATTGTCACCCAAAGACAGAGCTTTCGAACAGTCTCACCAAGACCTCTAATATATTAGGAATGAGTATCTGGGGACCCCAGGATATGAAGGTGGTGAGCTTGCATAAATATATTGGAATATAGGAAAATGGCTTATATCCAGGACAGTTCTATAACCTGACATTTCCAGTTATGGAACTATAGCTCCATAGGCTAATGGCCAGCTGATGGAGAGAGAGTGCTTCAGAGCCATCCTGCAAGGACCACCTGGGTCAACAGCTTCTTCCAACTCTACCTCTCTCCGTCCCTCCTTCCTTCACTGCTGGGTATAAAATTACCCTTTGAACTTAATTTTTTATTAAATAAGTTATGGAAATAAGTTCTTTCTTATGAGTTTATTTGCCTGTATTTTTTTGTTGTAGTTTTATTTTGACTCACACCCAGCATGCTTAGGGCTTACTCCCGGCTCTGTGCTCAGGAATCATTCCCGACTGGGTTTTGAGGATCACATATGGTGCCAAGGATCAAACCCAGGTCAGATGCTTCTGTGCCAGGACCATGGGTCCCTGCACAACAGTGTTCTCCTGCTGCCATGCAGATGCCATCTGCAGGGGATGGACTGATAGGGGGGGGGTGGACACAGGGCTATGCTTGTGGAAAGATGAGAGAATCTTGGTTAAATGTTATCAGGAAGCACAGGAAGGAGATAGGTACTGGACTGAGAGTCCCTAGCTTCAGGTTTGGTTCTCACTTTGCTGCTAACAAATTAAGGGGCTTCAGCATGTGTGAGTGTGTGTGTGTGCATGTGAAAATGATTGTGTGAGAGTGTGTATGTGAATGAGTGTAAGAGTGATTATGTGAGGATGTGTGTGAGTGATTGTGTGAGAGTGATTATGTGAGGTGTGTGGGAATGTGAGAGTGGTAATATGAGTGATTATGTGGGGGTGTGTTGTGTGTGTATGTGTGTGAATGATGTGAGGGTATGTGAGAGAGTAGTTATGTGGAGTGTGCATGTGGATGACTGAGAGTGATTGTATGAGGGTGTGTGCATGTGAATGGGTGTGAGAATGATTATATGAGGGTGTGTGAGAGAGTAACTATGGGTGAGTGTGTGTATGTGTGAGTATGTGAGAGCAAATACACTGTGTGCGAGCGAGTGTGTGTAGTAGTAGAGGGCGAGTGAAGGCAAAGCACTTCGCTAGTGCAAAGGCTTGACCTGGAGCCCTCAAGGAGCGTGTGGAAAGTAGGGGGCCTCAAAACAAAGCCCTTCTCCAGGGTTCCTGACAGGACAGGGAAGGCCAGAACAGTGCAGTGAGAAAAGGGAACAACATGGTGAGGCATTAACTCATGAGCTCAGACCCACTGAGAGCTGCTATAGGCATGTCCCTGAGGTTTTGATGCCGGCCAAGGGGCAGACGAGGGCATCTGTTCTGTGGACTAAGAAATAGCGGTGGAGAAAAGTACCAGTTTGCCTGAGCTCCCCAGTAGGCACTAGTTGAACAGACAATGAGACCATGTCCACCTGCTCACTGCCAGGGCCAGCTCAGGGGGCTACAGGCTGTGTTCTGGGGTTCCTGGAATTCAGGGAGCTGCCACAGAGAATAAGTGGCTAATGGAGGCAGTTGTGGGAGGGAAAAGTGCAGGGGATGGGTCAGAGTCTCTCTGGTGGCCGGGAATAGTCCTGTTGCTACACTACAGGTGATGAATAGTAAAATCTGCTTTGGTAGGGAAAGGATTCCACTGCTTAAAGCAATCCTGTTCTCTCTGCTGCCTGCATTACAATCTATGATCTGGACTCTCTCTCTCTCTCTCTCTCCCTTTCTCTCTCGCTTTCTCTTGCTCGCGCGCTCCATCTCTCTCCCCATCTCTCCATCTCTCTCTCTGTCTTTATCTCCCTCTTTCTCCCTCTCCCTTCTCTTCCCCCTTGCTTTATTTCTCTCCCATTTTCTTTCTCTCTTTCTTTTACTCTTCCCCTCTCTCTCTTTCTCTCTCTCTCTCTCTATTTGTCTAAATATAACAGTTTTATTTCAAATATACCCTGATAACCCATGCTTCTCTCCTGGGCACCTGGAGACCAGCAAGCCATCACAAGTTGTGCTTCGCCATCAGCAAGGGAGGAAGTGCTGATATCCGCAGCCACCCAGAACATTGCTGCCAGACCCTGTGTGCACTGTGTTATCCCTAATACATGTGACCAGGAGGGAACTTAACCTTTAAACGAGGCATAGCCAGAGATAACCAATAAGGAGATACAACAAACAATGATCCTTACAATTTGTGACCTGAAAGTCACATGGATGCAGTCTGCCCTTAAGAGCCCCCTGGACATGCTGTTCTCAGACCACAGTGGGCTCTGGGAACATGATGCAGCAGAGAAGGTGAAGTGGCGGCTGACGGACAGACAAACAGACAGTCCCCAACTGACTCCTGTGAGTGAGTGATTTGCCTTCAGTAGAAACTGCCCTTGGCATCACAGAATGCCCTGGAGAGGCAACGAAAGCAGAACAGTGCCCATCTGAGGAGGTTGTGTTTAGAATTTGCTCCCTGGACCCCTTCTTCTAGACTGGCCCTGAATTCCAGGAGAGTATATTTGTGTCCTAGGGCTGCCTTCAGACACAGCCACAAAACAACAGAAATATATTCTCCCAAGTGCTTGAGGTCAGAAGCCCAAATTAAAAAACAAAACTGCAGCTATAGTCACCAGGATTTTGTGGAGATGGAGCTGGGGCCCCTTCCCCCACCTCTGTCCCCTCCAGAAGGCCCAGTGGACTCACCCACTAACTGCTTTTGGGGCTGTTGGCCATGATCCAGACACACAGCAGAGCTGCTACCGGCTCTTCCCTGGCGGCGCCACATGATATCTCAAAGGCTTGTAAACTGATGTATCAGGTATTCCATCACATTTTATAGAATTAAGTATGGGGCATACAATCACACACAAAAAAAGCCCCAAGTTAAGGTGCTCCAAGTGGTAGAAGTTGTACCCGGACGTCCTGGACCTGCTCCTTGCCTCTCTGTCCCATCTTGGGCAGCAGGCGCAAAGCTCCAGACTCTTCCTCTGCCTTATGGCAGTCCCCTTGGCCTTTATTCCCTTGGCTTCAGGTCTCCGATCTCCTCCTTTCTCTGACAAGGTTGCTCACGATCTCATCATGGGATCCTTTGGCAACATGTGCCCAGATCCTGTTCTCAAATACACTCAAATTCATGGGTATTGAGACTCAGGGTTCAATAGAGTTTGACAGAGAACAAGATTCCCCATGATTCTGCCACTGAGGGGGCAGAGGACCTTGGGCAGGGCTGCAGAGAGACGCCTGGGATAAAGGCAGGAGCTGAGTCCAGGTGAGGGGTGCAGGCTGGGGTTCTGGGAGAAGCCAGTTACCTGAAATTGCATGTCAGTGTTCTTGTCTCTCACCCCCACAGCACCCAGAGTTCAGTCCTGTCTCGCACTAAGGCCCAAATCTAAGAGAACAACCAGGAAGTGCAATAAAGAAAAATGAAATGTGTGGCTGAGCCCAAATTGCTTTTTTGAACACACAATTCAATGACGGGGGAGGAGGAAGGGCTGCAATCAAATGGGGGCTGTGGAGCCCTGAGGGGCTGCCAGGGTTTCCCAGGAGGGCCAGCTGGTCTTTGCTTCACCCAGCAGAATCCATGAGGGCATGAGGGCTCAGCAGTGCATGGGGCAACGGCCACCTTCCTGATGGGTGTCACCTGCCTGCCCATCTCCGGCTGCCTGAAAGAGTGGCTGCTGCTTTCCGAAATCTCTGCTGCTTTGGTTTGAACTTCAGCCACTCGCCAGAGTCAGGGGAAGGAGGTGAGCGAGAGTCCCCTTTCTAACTTGCCTTTCCAACTGTCTTTCAGTCACGGCTTCTTCTTTCAACTCAGTGACATCACACTTACATGAGATGAAAAAAAATTCACTCTTAAGTATATATATGACAGAGGCCGGAATGATAGTCCAGCAGGTAGGGAGTTTGTCTCATATGCAGCGAGCCCGGGTTCAATCCCCGGCATCCCATATGGTCCCCGAAGCACCACCAGAAGTAATTCCTGAGTGCAGATCCAGGAATAACCCCTGAGCATTGCCACGTATAATCCAAAAAAGAAAAAAAAAGAAACAGTTTGTACGTGAGAGAGTTGGAGAGAACTATAAACTCACACACATCACATGCACACACTCCACACCACATATACACACACAGATCACACACACATACCAACTCCCAGCCAGCACATTATCAGGGACATACGTGCCCCCCCACCGGGAGCTTCAGGCTACCCCACCCCTTTCTATGGGGTGGGCTACGGTGCTCACGAGTGGCAAAGCCCCTTCTTAAATGGATCTTCATGGAGAAAGGGGTGGAGAATGTGTGCTGGGCATACACAAGAACCGAGTTTGATCTCTGGAACCACTGCACTCAACTGGGGAGCACTGGTGGTCCCTGCCCTCCCCACATTACTGTGTGTGTGAGATCAACCCTCCCTTCTGCCAGCCTCCATGTTGGGTTTAACGGTCACGCCACAGTTATCTCTCCTGACAATACCCAGTTTGACTTTAGCCCCTGGAGTTTGGAGATTTCCCCATGTTTCTTCTCAGTGAAATCTGTTTGGCATCTTGTCCCTTGCACTCGGCACAGTCCTTCCAAGCTTTTCATGGTGTCATTTTGTCAGTCCCTCCTGCCTTTCCCTATGCAGTTGTGAAGCAAGCAAATACGGCCCTGCTGTCCTCTGTCAGCGCACAGCTCAGTGACATTCAGGGCATTTCCACTGCTAGTTCCAGAATTCGGTCCTAGTCCACGCAGGCTGAAACCCTTCCCCACAAAATACCAATTCTCATTCCCACCTCCCCTTCTGGGTCTTTCTGGGATCATTTTAAGCAATCAAGTGCCCTGGTGTCCAGTGAAAGGCCTAAGAGGCACCAGCGGGAGCCAGAGAGTGAGGCTAGGCCATAGGACTGACCTCACCCCAGGACCAGGCCCTGCTGACCCCCCCCACCAGCCCCAGTTCCCTGCATAATTGAGCCCAGACTCTGCCTGGGGAGCCAGAGTTTTGAAAGGGAAGGAAGAAGACCCTGGAGTTTGTCACTGTCTAAGAAAGCATCTAAACAAGGGCGCGTGGCCAGGGACCTTGTGCCAAGGGCCTCAGAAAGGCCAAGGGTCTTTCTACTGACTGACTCTTAGTCAGTCAGTAGAAAGGGGTGGGGTAGCCTGAAGGTCCCGGCGGTGGGTGGGGGGCACGTATGTCCCTGATAATGTGCTGGCTGGGAGTTGGTATGTGAGTGTGATCTGTGCGTGTATATGTGGTGTGGAGTGTGTGCATGTGATGTGTGTGAGTTTATAGATGTGTGTGGTATGTGGAGTGTGTGGTATGTAGAGTGTGAGTGTGTATGTGTGTGGTATATGGAATGTATGCAAGAGTGCGAGAGGTGTAGAAGTTTATATGTGTGATGTGTATACATGTGCTTGGTGTGTTTGTGTGGTATTGTGTGCTATGTATGCCTGTATGTCCATTTGTAAGTGTATTTGTGGAGTGTCTGTGTGTCCATGTGTATGTGTGTATATGTGTATGTGTATATGATTATATGTGTGCATGTATGTGTGTGAGCTTGTCTGTGTTTATGGTATGTGTGTCCATGAAGTATGTGTGGGATATTCATGCATGTGTGTGAGCACATATGTGCATATCTGTGTGATGTGCATCCATGTACACACATGTGTGTATGTGAGGTAGGGGTGTGTGTATGTGTGTGTGCACATGGCTGCTCTGGAGTTGTCTATCGAGGACTGTGTGCGTGCCCCAGACAATGAGCTCATCGCCCCTCCTCCACTGTTGCAGGAAACGAACGGAGGCTGGTTTCACTCAGTCAGATGGAGGCTGGTTTCCCTGCGGCCCTGTCAGGTGGAGGCTGGTTTCACTGTGACCCTGTCTTTGCTCCCAGTTTGGGCTGGATGAGTAGAACCAGAGTAGAACCTGCTGGAAGTGGAGGTTGCCAGCCTGGGAATGCCAACATGCCATTATTCAGTAACGCTAGGATCTCTCGGCTGCGTGATGTGGGCTTCCTAACGGGGCACGCCTCTTCACCAAACCTACCTGCAAGGGTTTCTCTTACATCCTCTACAGCAGGAACTGACATTATGCCAGGCCAGCCCCTAACTCATTACAAACACAAAGTCGAGGCAAGTCTGTAGCTGGGGAGTGCGGGTTGCTTAGGGCTTTTCCAGAACTTAGCAGGGAGCCTAGCGCAGAGAACTGCTCAATAAAGGTGCTGTGGAGGGAAGGAATTCAAGCCCCTGCAACAGAGAGGAAGCAAAGGAGACTTCATTGCCTTTGAAGATATCTGGGATAGGCTAACTTCTACTGAGGCTGGAGACAGAAAATGCAGCGCATAAGTTCTTTGAGAAAGTGCAGCTCTCTGAACCCACAGGAGTGAAGGGTGGGTGTAGGCCAGCCACCAGAGCACCAGATTGTTCCCATGACCAGGCAAGCAGACTGGTGCCTCACATTCAGGTCCAAGCTCTGGTGGCCCCTGAACAACCTGTGTGCAGACAGGGTTCACAGGGCCCCAGGACAAAGCAAGGGAAGCTTCGTGGAAGGCCTTCCTCACAGGTGAGCACAGGGTGAAGAGAGCCTAGCAAGTATGGAAAAGGTCCCCACCTGGGCAGGAGCTGGCAACAGTTGTGGGGGCCAGATCCTTGGATGTCTGAGGGGTCCAGAGAGGAGAAGGAGCAAAAGCGGGAGGCGGCCAAGTGGTCCTACTGTCATGGGGGAGGGATTGTGGGCTCACAGGGATCTTTCTAGCACAGAGGGCAAAGGCCAAACAGGACCTTTGGGGATCACATGATGCCAGAGGGTCACTCAAATGCCAGACCCGGGCCCTCTCTGGGGACTTCTTGCAGGCCTCTTGTGATAGCAGACAGCTGGGCCCACCAATAGTCCCTCAGAAAGTTCTAGAGCTATCCACTCTGACTTGACATCTGACCTTTCTGTCAGATTCACGATGTCTGTGCACATTCGTCTCAAACACTTGGAAACTGCCCTAGGCCTGTCAGCTCTGCTTCACTCTGCTCCAGTCACCACTGACCCAGCCTGAGTCCATGTCTGCCTTCCCCACTGCCTGCTGGTGCTCCCAGCACAAGTACCAGCTCCAGGCACACGTGGTCTCCACAGCTGAACCACACCATTGTCTGCTGGGGAAAATGTTGATCTGGCCATCATGGGGACATTTCCCAGCAGCCTGAGAGGACGTGATAAGGGACACGAGTCCCCAGCTCCTCCTCTTCCTCTCAGCTCTGACCCCTTCCTCTCAGCTCTCTCTCCTTCCTCTCACCTCTCTCCCCTTCTCTGTGCCTCATTGGAGCTGTGACTAGCCACAAAAAGCATGTCAGTCCCAAGACACGCAAAACTGGAAGTCAGAGCACAATTATCTTTAAAACTAGCCAATAAGACTGGCCATAGTTTTAAACCTCTTGGGAGTTCACATTTTAAGTATAGTCTCCTGCCCTGAACGACCAATATAGCTCACCAGCTCTGACTGTACACACTCCAACTGTAATCAAGCATTCAGAGAAGCCAGCTACCCCTGCCAACAACTCACTTGTCACATTGAGAGAGATGTAGCTAGGACCAGAGCCATAGTACAGTGGGGAGGGTATTTGCTTTACAGTGGGGAGGGTCAGGATCAAATCCTGACCAATAGGATTCGATCCCCGACATCCCATATGGTCCCCTGAGCACTGCCAGGAGTAATTTCTGAGTGCAGAGCCAGGAGTAACCCCTAAGTATCATGAGGTGTGACCCAAAAAGCAAGAGAAAGAGAGAGAAAAAGAGAGAGAGGGACAGAGGGAGGGAGAGAGAGAAATTTAGCTAAATACTGTCCCATAAACCCCTATAAAACAATGAATGTGTTTTGTTGCTTGAAGTTGCTAAATTTGAGAATAGTTTCTTACAAGTCACCTTTAGGCTTAGTGCTAAAGAGGCATGAGCCCTCACTCTGTCTCAGGAATCAAGAAATCTCACAGCTCTTTATGGAGTCATTTGTTCCATTTATAGCCATGAAATCTTTGTTAGTGACAGTTTTCCCAGGATCAGCTAAGAACGTACACTGTCCTGGGTCCCACTGGTCAGCATTGTGGGTAGACCTATGATTTATTAATCTGAAATGAGGGGATAGCTAATGCTGACGCTGTTTGATCTACTGCAAATGTGGATGGTTTCATGGTAGTTACATACAGCTTTAATGCTAGAGACGTTCCCTTTTGCGCATGAATCCAGATACAACTTAAACAGAAGCTGGAACAGCAGAAAGGCTGCCTGTGGGAAATTATGCAACTTCCCGATTTGAGAAATTGATTTTCCGGCCCCAATCAAGTACTAAAGCACGCAGAACTCCAGCCGACACCTCATCTGGGTGACTCGGGCTCTTCTGATATCTGTATTGGCTAATGCTATTTTGACTGTGGAGCATCTGAAGCCCCCTCATGTATCTGCAGAATTCTGCCTCATTCTGCTGGGAGAAAGGAAGCTTCTATACTCTGCTGTGGAACCAAAGCACCCAGTGTTAGTTTTCCATAGCAGAAATTGAGGGCTGGTCACAAACCTTATTGGGAGTGTTCAGTTTGAAGCACGTGACTGGATCATACTTCCCAGCGGCCCCTGCAGTCAGGTCTCATGACTAAGTTCTGGTCAATGATGTGGAGATGGTTCTTGGCCTGGCCCACAAATCCTTCATGCTTGACTCGTCCACCCCCTCTCCTATCTTCTCCCCTATATTCTGGAAGTTGATGCCCAGCGCAGCCTTACAGAAGCCAACTACAATCATAGCCTTCATGAAAAAAAACCTTAGTCAACTACGGAACCACATATTCAATTAAGTTCCCCTGCTCAGTGACGGCCTGCAGAGGACTCCAGGGTCTTCACACCGCAGTGATATTGCCTGATGACACGTTTCTCAGGACAGGCCTCTATTGTGAAGTGGCCTGTGACCGTATTGCGGTTGTCAGGACCTTTCAACAGAGTGCAGGACACTCCTGCTTCCCCGCGGTGAAGCTCTGGAGGGTCGCAGATAGCGTCCTCTAGATGCTGTTCTGTTGCTTGCCATCAAGAATCCAGAATCACACGCTGTCAGGAAAATGATCTGCTATAAAGAACGTGTTTTATGGGTGAATTGAATTGTTAGCCCAGAATCTGGGGCCCACTGTCATTGGTCATAATTCACCCAGCACTTGTGGGAATTGTTAGCACAGCCCCATGGGCTATTAGCTGTGACTTGTGGCCAGGAATTACTTCTGACTTTGAGAAGTCTGGAGACAAAAGATGGCAGGCTATCTATCAAACACTTCAGACAGGTTTAGTGGAGAGGGGAAAGGAAGTGGAGCCCAGGGAAGAAGGGAGAGTGTGAGATAAACAATGGCGATGTTATAGGAAGTGCTCAGATAGCGTCTATCCCACACAGCTCTCCTCAGAGCTCAGCCATTACTCACGTTCTCCTCTCGCAGCTGGGTGATGCACCATTTTAATTTCTAGTTAACAGAGTCCAGCGTGTTGCCCAAGACCATGGGCACTACATGGCAGAAGCAGGACTGGAACCTGCTAGCTCTTTCTTGAGGCTGCTGATGACAATTTTGAATGGGATTAACTTAATTTTCTCTGCCCTCCGTCCTAGTTCAGACAGCAACAACAACAAAACAAACAAACAAACAAACAAAAAACCCAGAAAATAAAAGCTACTCAAACTTGGCAGGCAGTTGGAATCATTTGCCCCATCTCATCACATAGTCCCTCTGTTCTGGCTGAGGCCCTGCCCCCAATTTGTGCCTGTGGGTTTGTATTTTTTATTTTTGTTTTTGGGATACACCTGGTGATGCTCAGGGGCTACTTGTGGCTCTGCAGTCAGGAATTACTTCTGGTAGTGCTTGAGGACAATATGGGATGCTGGGGATTGAACCCAGGTCAGCTGCGTGCAAGGCAAACGCCCTACCTGCTGTGCTATTGCTCCGGCCCCTGCCTGTGGGTTGTTGAGTAACTGTCTCTGAAACTCACCTGTGTAGCCAGTTGACCTCTTGAATACAGGAACCAGAAGCCTCTCCAAGAGCATCTTCACATCTCATTCCCCTGCATGCAAAGACTAAAGAGGGAGAGAACGGCTCTGCGAGGTGCAGGTGTGTTGGTGAAAGTATGGAACAAGTTGTTCCTGAGAAGGTCTTTGCTAGGGCTGAATAAGCAGCTGCAGTTGGTGGCTCTGGTGGGAGGTTTTAGTAAAGGCAGCAGAGGAGTGACTCTGTTAGGATAGGGCTGAAGAAGCCCATAGTGCTTTTGGTCACACTCAGCAGTGCTCAGCGCTTACTCCTGCTTCTGCGCTCAGGGATCACTTCTGGCAGTAGTTGGGTGACCATATGTGGTGCTGTTGGTCAAATCAGGGTTTTCTCCTGTTGAAGGCAAGAACCTTCAACATTGGACTGTGCCCCCAGCCTCCCACCCACAGCCTTCTCTCAGAAACACCCGTGAATGCTTCCCTGAGGACCTGGCCCTGACTTAGTCTGGTCCCACACTCAACATCAGCTCAAGGGCAGTTCCGGTTAGCCAAGGCCTCTGGAGTCCTCACTCTCCCAGGCACATGCTGTTCTCCTCAAGGGCAGCCTTTCAAAGGCCAGCAGCCTTCCAGGCTAAGAGCCATAGCAACAAGTGGGGACTTGTTTCTGGCACAGGATCTGGTGAGAGATAGATGGATAATCAGGCAGTAATTGCAAGGAGTAAATTTCAGGGAGTTCTAACACCAGGATACTTTTTTCTGGGGAGGGGTGAGTGCCCAGGAGAACTTAGGGGTAATTCCTAGCTCTGTACTCAGGAATCACTCCTGGCAGTCTCAAGGGATCTTATGGGATTCCAGGGATCAAACCCGGGTCAGCTGTGTGCAAGGCAAGGACCTGTACTATCTCTGCAGCCCCATAACAAGACATTTTTGGGCACACACAATGCATATTCAGAAAGGGGTCATCTGCTGCCCACTCACGATGAAGGTTTCAACATCCGGAAGAGCTACTGAGGCTGAAGGTGCTTCCTTGGCATCCTCTTAGCATCACATCTTGGGGAAAACCCTGTAGGATCAGTTCTCCAAGAAGCTCAGAGCTCCCCGTTCTGGAGTTGCCTACATTAACTCCAGGGGAACATCTTTCTTTTACCTTATAGTACCTGCTTCTGGGGTTACCTATGTCGGTGAACATTTTTCTTACTTTACGTGCTTTATTTTCATGGCCCTGCCTTACCATGCCTGCAAGCTCCTAAAAAGTAGAAGCGTCCCTTAAGAAAACTATTGGCTTCATTATCTTTGAAAATTATTTTCTGCAATAAAAGACCAAGGACCTGGACCTGGGTAGAGGTTAAGGCTGATGTTTCCCTTTTTGGTGATGAGCAGAGCCTCACCTCAGCTGGGAACCACAGTTCACCCAACTCAGGTTACAGAAAACTGCTCCTCTGCCAGAGAGCTCTAGTGGGTGTCAGGTGGGGCTTATTGCTCTTTTAGTGAGCCTGGCAGCACTTTAATGGTCCCATCATATAGGTTTTTACAGACTCACGTGCCTACTGTGCCAGACACATAGCCCACGGCCAGTACATTTGAGCACAGAGTGGCCATTCCCATACTGCAGTGCTGAGGGAGAGACTCTCCTCTGCCCTAGCCATGATCCCGATGTTTTTTCTTCAATCACTTGCCATGCAGCAAAAGAAAGCTGACACCTATTCATCCTCTCTTAGGGTCTCGATTGAAAGCATCCAGAACCACGTGTGTCGCTCCCCCGTTCCATCTCCTCCCCAGCTGCTGGGGTGCCTGCCCAGAATTTAAAGCTCTTAAACTGAATTATGAAAGAAACTGAAATCTTTTGGCAGAGGGTGTCCAGGTGTTGCCACTTCCACATGTGTCACATGGTTTTAAGCTCTAGTCCCTCCATTCCAGTCCTGGGTCCTGAGATGCCTCTTCAAAGTTGGGAGGGCACAGCAGTAGAGAAGTTGGTGCCTGGAAGCTGTGACCCATGGCATCTGGTCAATGCTGAGGTAAGTGTTAGACTGGAGGATTGCAGTGTCCTTGGTGGGTATGTTAAGCATTGGGAAAGAGTCTAACAATCACAGTAGCAATAGGGTAAATGGTGGCCACTGTTAACCTAGAGCTCGCTGCACATCTTGCTTGTATCTGGGGTTGGAAAGCAGCCACTGGCCTCACTTCATCTGCTGATTTATTCCTCAGTCTTTTACCTCCTCCCAAGGCTCCCTGTTGCCTTGCTCACACCATTTCCCATGCGCAGATCATCTTAGCATACTCCTCTGTGCTAACTCTTCTCATCACTCTAGGCTCTCTGAGGGGGAACTAATGCTCCTCATCATTCTTGGCTCTCTGAGGGGCAAGCTGGGCATTTGGATGCCATATCACAGCACCTGGCTCCATCCAGGTTGACAGCCGTTTTGGAAAGAATAAGGATTTTCCTCCCCTGGTGACAAGGAGTTCATTTGCCATTATTTCTGGTTCTCCCAGAGGAACACCCTGAGCAGTGGTTAAGAGCAGGCCAGAGCAGAGAGGCTGGGGTAGACGGCCTCTGAATGCACAAGCTTCTTGCTCCAGGTCACAGAGCTGTGAGCAGCTGAGAGTCTCAGTGATTCCATGCAGAAAGCCTTTGGGAGCACTCACTTGCCCAGTGTCCTGCACTGAGTCTGGTCTCTCAGACCAAGAAGAATCCCTCTCTGGGGGGTTTCATGAGAAAGACACTTCACAGATGTTTTGGAGGTTGTATATGGGCAGTTGGGTCCGAAGACCTGCTCTGTCTCCTGAAACTGTCACTTGCCCCATGGGACAGAGAGGACATCTCAGTTTGAGAGCCAGCTCTGAGTGGCTCTTCTCCTAGGAATTTACTGAATGCAAAATAATACATTAATGCAAAAGGCAAGCCATGGGACACTATAAATAATTAAGGTGAGTCCTGCTGACACAGCAAGTCTGACACATAAAATATCGCCCTGCTTCCTGCTCTGACTACAGGGATGGCATGTATCATCCTCGCTGAGTCAAAGGCAGGGACCCACAGGAGCCAGCACAGCCCCGGCAAGGTGGCTCCTCTGCCAGTAGAACCATCAGTGGCATTTTTTAAAAAGTTACTGTGATAGACAGAACATTGCCCCTAGCAATGTCCATAGCCTAATCTGTGGAATCTAGGAAGATGTTATTTTAAGTGCTAGAGGGACTTTGGCTTGCAATAGCATTATAAATTTAATGACCTTGATACTTAATGATCCTGGGTTCTTGGGATGGGCCCAAGGTCATCACCAGTGTCCGTAGAAGGGAGAAATGGCGGAGTCAGAATGGGAAGGAATTGAGAGGATGGAACTGAAGCAAAGCTTGGAGGGAAGAGAAAGGTTTGAAAATGCTCCATTACTGACTTTGGCGATGGGTGAAGGGACCATAAGTCAAGGCATGCAGGCCACCTCTGGAAACCAGAAGACAGAAAATAGGCTTTTTTTAGGCCTGAAGAAGGCATGCAAGCCTGCCTGACTTCCCTTTGATTTCATCCCCGTAAAATTAATCTATGGCACCTGACCTCCAGAATTATAAGATAATCAATTTGTTTGGTTTTAAGTCACTACATTTTTGGCAGTTCATTACAACCTCAACAGGGAATGCATACAGAAGATAGTTGTAAAATTCTCCAATTTAGCCCTCTTTTGCATCTTGCTTCCTTGATTCCTGGAGCAGAACCGGGAGATGGAAGAAGCTGGGTTAGGAACTTCACCTTCAGTAGCTTCCAGAACAGCTTCTGCTCTAATGTTGCAAATACAACTGAGAATGGTCTTAAAATGCAGAGTTGATTCCTTGGATCCTGGACTCCATTCCCTGTCAATCTCATCTGCTGATCCTGTGCCCCGGTGAGCTATTAGGGCACATGCAAATGACATTTGATGTTGAGGAGCCTGGAACTCATGCACTGTTCACCTCGGGACAGATGGAGTTAGCAGGACCTTGTCAGGACCTGTTATGCCCTCCTCAGAGCAGCAGCACTGGCATGTTCTGAGAGTCCATGGGAAGTGTGTCCTTAGCTCACACTTCTCTACCTCCTGAATCAGAATATGCATTTTAAACTAGATCTCCAAGTGATTTCTGGGACTCCTGATGTCACTCCCTCACATCTGCTTTACTACCCTTGGCATGCATGCATCAGAAGAAACTGAGGATTCTGTTAAAGGATTTCGGGCTTGGGGCCAGAGAGATAGCACAGTGGACAGGGCACTTGCCTTGCACACAGCAGCCTTGGATTCAATCCTTGGTTTCCCATTTGGTTCTCCAAGAACTGCCAGGAGTAATTCCTGAGTGCAGAGCCAGAAGTAATCCCTGAGCATCACAGGGTGTGCCCCACCCCCAAACAACAACAATGAAAAGATTTCTGGGTTCCACTTTGGGGTTTTTATTATGGATGAGGCCTGAAAATTTTAATTTCTTTTTTTTTTCAGTTTTTTTAAAGTATTTTATTATACCACCGTGAGATATACAAATAAAAAGATATACAATTAAAAAGTTCATGTTTGGGTTTTGGTCACACAGTGTTCCAGCACCCGTCCCTCCACCAGTGCCCATCTCCCACCACCAACATCCCTGGTTCCCTCCTCCCTTCCCCAGCCCACCTCCATGGCAGGTTCTTTATTTCTTTCCCTTTTTCTCTCTTTCTCTTTTCCTTCCCTTCCAGACTATGG
Organism: Cryptotis parvus; assembly: GCA_021461705.1. NCBI lineage: Eukaryota > Metazoa > Chordata > Mammalia > Eulipotyphla > Soricidae > Cryptotis > Cryptotis parvus. The sequence goes on along the minus strand of JAJIBD010007329.1, from coordinate 77,487 downwards.
ATTACAGAACATACATTAAAAGGTGAATTTTCATTTCTTATAGGTACCAACGTGATGCTGATGCAGCCGTCTCCAGAGCCCACCACGCAAACCACTGTCTTCAGGTAAGGTTTCTTACCTGAAGAAACCAACACCTCATGCTAAAAGTTCTAGAATAGACTCTGCAGGCCTGTTTGCTCTGCCATTTGGATTCCAAAATATACCCAACTTATTTTTATGATAAACTTGATGTGCAATACAGTAAGACATTTATGCATGTCTTTATTTTGTTTTGTTTTGGGGTATTACAGTCAGTGCTACTTGGGGCTGTTTCTGGCTTTGTGCTCAGGAGTGACACTTGGCAGTGTTTGAGTAACCATATGTGATGCTGGGGTCTTTTAAACTGGGATCTGAGCGATGGAAGACAAGTATCTTAACCCTGTGTGCTACTTCTCTGACCCTCTGAGTGTCCTTTGTATGCTAAACAACTTAGACTGATAGGTTGTTAGAGAAACTAAGGAATTGTTGGAGGTCGGGATATTCAGCCCTAGGAAGAGAAAAGGAGCTGTAAGGTGACTTCACTCACCAATGGGCAAGATTTAGTTGATGGTGTGTCAAAAACAAACCTTCAGAAAGACTTTGATACCCACTAAAACCTGATAAAACCTGATAGAAACTAAAACCTGAAATTCCACAGTATTCTAAGCCAATGACAAATCAATGAAGAAAACAAATTTCAACTTCTAGGAAAGTATGAAACCTAAGTAGAAAGTCTTAGGAACCCGTGAATTATAGACAACTGGCCAGCAGCATAGGTTTGCCAAAACCTGGTGTCTGAAGTAGGGGCAGTGTTGTGGGGTCAGAGCCCTTCACCAATGGTCACTATGTAATCATACAGTGTCATGACTGTGGGACTCCAGCTGGGGTCCAGGGAATAGGTGAATTTGTTAGTGCAGGCAAAGCACCACAGGCGCGATATGAGGCGCTGAGGTAGTAGCATTTTCACACGGATTTCAAATTCACACTTTCATTTCCTAAAATGTTTGTAAAGTGAAATAGTACTTGGGAACTGCAACTCTACAGGCAACTGAACAACCTTGACAAGGCAGCTCCTTTACTTTTTTCTCATCAAGAAAAGGGATGAGGGAGTTGAATGAGGATTGTAAAATTCTATACATTTAGCCTATTTTCAAATCTCAGGTAAAAATGGAAGTTTCAAATGATGGTATCTTGGCTTTTCATCACTTACTGGTGATATCGTAGAGGACTCAGACCTCTGAGTTAGCTCCTTTACTTAATCATAAAGTCATTATTAGAAATATATAGGCAAATTAACTTCACTCTGAAGTCAAGATCACTGGCCTTTATCTTTGGCTAATGATGACTGGAGTAATTGGTACAGCATTGATGTTGTAAATGGTAATTTTGTGTTATTAGAAATGTTGACCATGTTTCCTTGTTTATTTACTACATGCAGTAATTGACTTTCCTTCGGTGTGAATGATCTATTCATGCTTAACCACTGCAAAGTACTTAGCACCAGAGCTGGCAGCCAAGAACAGTCTCAACAAAGAGTCTCTGATTGATTTGAGCTCCGTGTTCTCTGGAAACGGCAGAGTGGTGGACAGGGAGTCTGGTTGAGATAGATAGTGGTTCTCCTGCCGCTGCTGTCTGCCCATCTCTCAGGATTTGATGACACTTTAAATTTCACAGATAGCTACTTTGACATCCAATGTGTTCCAGGAATATGGGGGAAAGGAATCATCTTGAAATATGCAGCTAAATTTTCCTCATTTGCTAAATGGGGATGGATAGTGTTAAGATGATAGAATGGGCGGTCCATTGAGAACATTTACTTTTGTCCCTGGCACTTAAAAAATTGTCAATAAATATTAGCTCAAATGCTGTTTGCTGTCACCTTCATATCCAAAGATATTATTGTTTTCAATGGCAATAGCTGTTGGCAGATTTTCAAATATTTAAATTTAGAAGAATATTCTGGATTTTGAATAGAAAAACTAACTTGCATCTTAAAAATCTCTAGCAACACACTGTACCAAGCTTGTTCCCAAAGCTCCCATTTAGGAAACGAGGAACAAACATCATTGAAATAAAGACATTTGCATAGTTCTGAGCAGAAATAACTCTAGGTAGGAAGAAAGCATCTTTTAAAAGTTCCTATTTGTTGATGGCAAGCACTGCTTTTTGGTTGTTATTGTTGTTTTGCCTTTGTACTAATATCAACGAATCTCTTGAGGGAATTTCATTAGCATTATGAAGAGATTTACCAGGAACTTGAATTAACCACAAATGCTTTCAAACTGAAGCCATATATAAAAATGTTCTTACATGCACTTGAAAATTTAAGAGCTTACAGAATGGCTTTCTCGCTTCTCATGACACAGCTAATCAAAGGCAACTCATGAGTCTGAAGTGCTTTTTGACAAGGAAAACATTTCTTTATTCATTTTCTGGTTTGATTTTCCCAGTGATCCGTGTGGGCAGCAGAGCTGATTTTACATCCTTGATCTCAGAGATGAGCAAACTGCTCTATGACAAGGTCTCACTGGCTAAGAGCTCAAACTGCCGAAGGCCTGACTCTCTATGTCCACCACCACTCTGTTAGCTTTGGGTCACATTTCATACAACTAAATCCACTGAAAACCAGTTGTCTTGGTCAAACACACCCAAATTTACATAGACGTGGGAAGAACATTTTCCGAACCTTCCAATGTAATTCCCAACCCATTTTCAAATATGACCAGGAGAAAGGAGAAGGTACTAGGTGCCATTGGGGATGGTCAGTCCATGTTTGTACCAGCTGGCCTTGTGACACCAGGTCACAGTGCACACTGCTACTTTTAGTGGAATTCTTTAGCAAGTCCAGCGCACACATTGTTTAGAGATGGGTATAGGCAAAGAAACCATTTACAAAGTGCATGCTCTGAGGAGGACTCTCTGCAGAAAAGCATTTACCTGTTTTCACCTGCCACCTTTTCTGAGGAGCCAGCAGTCAGGGCCAAGGATAGGCACCTTGTAGACACTGGGGAAGGATGGTCTCACACTGCTCCTTCCTCAAATGAATGATGCTGACAGCAATTCCTTGGGCCCTGTGATCCAGAATAACCCAATGAACTAGCACTGAAGGTTCCTGATGATAAGATTACTGGCAAATGCTGATGGGTTTAAGCAAGATTAGTCAAATAGCCTTCCTAAATATTTAGTGCAAATATTGATAATTGCATATTCAGAAGGGTTTGATATCATAGGCAAAGTTCATTTCTATTGTTTTTGCTCCACAAAGACACCATTGGTCACTTTCTGGGTTTTCTCCTATCGTTTTCACCAGATGTCTCCTCAGGGCTCTGACCTATGGGAGAGAAATGGTGGGTGGTGAGAAATGGGGTCTCATAATGTACAATTACGTGGTTTTGGGCAAGGCTGTTTTTTAAATTCTGCTGCCTTAACAGTGAAATGAGCTGTTCATACTTCTTATGCAGTAGACACAAAAGTGATAAGGTGTGTGAAAGAACATTGACAATTTGAGAGAACAATTGTTTATCAGTTAAAAATAAAACTTTATTGAGGTCAAATTGATTTATAAGAGCATTAATGTTTACGTGCTTTAGGGGTACGATATTTTCTCAGCACACCTATCACAGTGCCAATACCCCCCAATACGTTTGGTGGGTGTGTTGGCCCCTTTCATTGACACCCCTCCCTGCCACCTTCTTTGGTAACCTCAATCTTATGATCAGAGTGTAAGGGTATATTACCACTGGACATTGTTTATGAGCTTTATTTCTTGATATCCCGCATATGAATTAGATCATCTAGTATTTGTCCTTTTGCCTTATTTTGTACAAATAATGACCTGTAGTTCCACTCATGCAGCAAAATGCTTCATCTTTTCTTATAGCTGAATTGTGCCTCATTGTGTCCATATACAAACATGCTCTAATTACTTATTTCTTGTTGGACCCTTGGCCAGCTTCCATCAGAGCTGTTTGCAATAGCTCTGCTAGGAACAGAGATGTGAAAATATCTTTAGGAATGAGTTTTTGTGAAATTACATTTTTTTCTGAAACTTGATTTAATTTTTTAAGCAATAAAGAGGCAACATGTTTATTTTCATAGTTGAACACTTGAGAGGTATAAACATCTTTATATTTATTTAATACATGTCATTTTTCTGTATGTATTACACAAGGAAAATATTACTAACTTCCTTTACTAACTTCCTATCCTATCCTCCATAGATAGCCAAAGATTATACACTTAGATGCTTTTTATCCCAAATTTAGGGTTTTTTTTTTTTTATAAAATGAAATTAGACAAGCAATATTGCTGGGTTCTGAGCTGCTAACCTTAGGGTCCAGCATTTTCCCATCACAAGACCCTAAGGGCAGGACCCAGAAATGGGCCCTGCCCGTAAGGTTACACCCAAAATATCTGTGCATATCTGAGCTAAGGTGAGGCAGAATGTGCCTGGTTTTCTAATCTCTGATCACAGGAATATGTAAATCAATGATTGCTATCTTGCAAATGTTACTTTGTGTTGGGGAAGACGCTGGGGTCCCCAACAGTGCCGGGAAGCGAGTTCCCTTCTACCTCCAAAGCCGGCGGGGAATGGATGAAGACTCAGGAATCCGATGCAGTTTTAAAAGGACTTTACCATCACTTGATCACTTGACTCCCGTTATTCATTGATTTGCTTGAGCAGGCGCCAGTAACATTTCCATTGGATCCTATCACATGCCAATGTAGCCCATGGCATCTGGTTGATTCAGGAATATGAAGAGCCTCAAACCGTTAATCACAGGTTACTATCACAGGTTCCAATATACAATCCAAGAGCAGGGAAAACCTCCGGACTCTGGGTTCCCAGCTAGGCCCCAGCCAGGTGTAGGCCAAGATGGCTGCCACATTTAGACTACCCCCTTATCTATAAAGTGATTTGCAGGATGCAATTCAGAGCAGATGCAGAGGCTCTTAGAGGAGTCCTGCAACAACTTTGCAAATGCTAAATCTGTGATTGTCATTTGTTGTGAAGATTGTTTATCTGTTACAATGGCCCAGGAGCTTGCAAATGCCCTGTGATGTGTGCTTGTACCCCTTCCTCCCAAATATTGTATAAAAGGTTTAAACTGTGTCCAGTAAATGGAGTGCTGCTATCCAGAACTCACCGCTCCTTCCGTGTCATTCTTTTTTCTTTCCTTTCTCAGCAGCAGTGGCAAGGCAGAGTTTCTCCCAAGTTCATCCCTCTCCTTTTTCCACAAGGATGAAGTCCAACAAGATCTAGGTCTTCCTTATTTGTGCCAGGGGCTGCTGGCCAGGGCCCCCGACACAATATGACTTATCAACTTGATTTTTCACTGATGGGATGTATATCATAGAAACCACTACAAGAGTGTGGATATTAACTTTGTTTTCTAATTTTTTTTTGTTTGTTTGGGGATCACAAATGGCAATGCTTGGCAATTACTCCTGACTCTACACTCAGGATTTACTCCTGATAGTGCTCAGGGGACCATGTGGGATACTGGAGATAAAACCCAGGTTGACCATATGTAAGGCAAATGCCATACCTGCTGTGCTGTTGCTCCCCGTTTTCCTAATTTCTTTATGAACACAAGCATACTTAGTGTATTTATGTTTTCATACATGACTTATGTATGGAGCAATTCCATTTGCCTGGTGCTGGGGATTTAACACAGAGCCTCCCACATACGAGGCCTGTTCTCTTCTGCTATACCACATTCTTAGCCCCTGAAATAATTTTGAAAATTTCCTCTTCTCCCATATCCCCTGATGACATCGACTCTTCCTTATTTATCCTTTGCATTTTATTCCATGTTCGTTTAATCATATAAAATGTGCGTTTATGTGAGATGGAGGGATAATACACTGAAGAGGACATTTGCCTGGCATGAAGTTTATCCAGGTTTGATCCCTGACACCTGGGTTTGGTCCCTGAGTCCCACCAGGAGTTATCCCTGGCAGCAATAATAGGATAACCTGACAGAACCATGTGTAAGTTTTGAGCCCTGCTTTTGTTGACCCCTAAATGAATATATCATATATATATATAAATATTTAATAAACCACATACATGTATGTATATACACACATATATTTATACACACATACACACATTTATGTAAGAATTTTCATTGTTTCAAAACCTGACTGTGTACACACTTTTCCTATTCCATTAAATAAAATCTCACAAAAACACCTATTCTTTAAATGGTTAGGCAAATAATTTTTAATGACTATCGTCATTCCATGGGAGTGGAAGTAATTTTGCACTTGGCTAGAGTTCCAACCAGCTCCTTCAGGAGCCATCCTGACTGGTAGTGTTTGCCAATACCTGTGCCTCAATGTTACTGCTCAGCTTCATTTCAACCTGCTAACCTGGTAGAGAGTGACAACAGTGTCAGGAAAAGAGATTCAATATTTCTGTTTTGTTTAACTTTAGTTTGGTGTCTCACACCTGGCTGTAGTCTTGGCTCTTTGCTCAGGAGTCAATCCTGGAAGGGACCATATGGTGTGCTGGGGATGGAATACGGGTCCACCCAGTGTAAGGCAAGCAGCTTCCCTATTGTACTCACTCTCCAGCCCCTGCTCAATATTTCTGGAGCTGGTTCCAACAGGTTAAAAAGGACCCACAATGATGAATCCAATTACTCTTCACTGATGGGAATTCATTTTATTGACACAATTATTCTGCTATATACACTGTCAACAGGGATATATTGGAGAGACAGTATGGTGCTTACCTTGCACATGTTTGACCCCTGGCACTTCATGAGGTCCCTCAAGCCAAATCATAGTGATCCCTGAGCACAGAGCCAGCAGCAACTCCTGAGAACAGCCAGTTCAGGCCCCCAAACCAAAAAACAAACAAATGAATTTTTATAGGCCATCTTCTGGAGCCACTTCCAGAAATGCTGGTCTCACTGGTTTGGTGGTCAAACCTGGTGACATGGTACCTTGATATGAACCTCTTGGGCCATGTGGAGCTGAGGCAGACACACCAGGGTCACCCCAGGGTTGCTCAGGGGCTCTGTGGTAACAAGGATCTGACTGTGGGTCTCCCACACTCCAGGCATGTGCCCTACTACCTGTAGTTAATGCTCCTTTCCTAAGGAAAACTGTGTTCTTCAAATAGATCCTTCTATTGGTATGAACAAAGTTCCCCAAGAATGAGACTGTTGGTTTAAAAAGGACATGGAGTTCTAAACATTTTAATAAATACCACTGGAATGTTCTTCAGCTTAAAGGCAATTGCACCTCATATTTCGACCGGTGATGTGCCTTTCTTGGAGCATACTTAAACATATAACTTGCTTATTGTTACTTGATTTTGTACTTCTCTGATCTTAATCAAAATTGTACACTTTTGTATGGGGGTCACTTGCTTTGTTGATCCAGTGTGTAATTTTGAGATGAGCCACAGGCTGTGTTGAAGATGCACAGACTGAAAGAGCAGTTCTGTCATTTACTGCTAGTGTGATCTCATACTTGAGAGATCTTTTCTGTGCCTTAGCACCTAATATGTGAAATGAAGCTAGACATAAGACATGTCACTAAGGATTGCTATCAAAATGAGCTGAATAGGAGTTGGAGTGATAGTTTGGTGGGTTGACTTGGGTTTGATTCCTGGCTCCCTATCTGCACCCCACCCAATGAACTGAGTAAACTCATGGAAAAACTAGATAGTGGGGCCTCCATGCAGAACTACTGATGAGGGTTCCTGTAAACACCAGGGTCTATGTGCTTCACCCACTCTAACATTGATTGACCTTGCCCTTTACTAAGTGTCATTATTAAATAGATGCTGCTATTTTCCAAATATATTCATCTCTTCTGTGGTTTATTTGGCCATTCAAGAGCTTTTTTACTATTACATGTAGAAAATGTCTAGTTTTTCTTAAATAACGTTTGGCTTTTTCTGACGTGGATGAAAGAGTTTCCTCTTCTGGATTGTACATTTGGTATCCTAGATTTCCTTGGAAGTTGTTTTATTTTTCACTCACATTTAAGTCATTTGTTCATTGAGATTTATGTTATAGTCTGATGTTGGAGCTCAAATTTTCTTGCAGATACTGATTAATCAGTTGTGACAGCATCATTTTAAATTTCCAATGGAATTTGATGCCACCTTTGCTTTATACTAAAACCCTTATGTTTTAGGGTCTGTATCAGGCTTATTGAATCTATTCTCTTAAATGATTATTTTTATGTGCTGGTAAAATATGAATTCAATTAAGTGATTTTTTATGTTCTAATATTTGGTTAGAGACAAAGATCTTAGCTTCTGTGTTCATCAGGGAGATTGATCTGTAGTTTTCTTTTTTTTGTGTTGTCTCTGCCTGCTTTGTGTATCAGGGTGATATGTGCCTCGTAGAAGCTATTTGGGAGTGTTTCTGTTTCTGCTATTTCCTGGAAGAGCTTGAAAAGGACTGGCAGTAGGTCCTCCTTAAAGGTTTGGAAGAATTCACCAGTGAATCAATCTGGACCTGGACTTTTGTGTTTGGGCAGACTTTTAATTAACTGTTTTGATTTCCTTGATGGTGATAGGCTTATTCAGGCATTGCAGGTCTTCTTGTTTCAGCCGTGGGAGGTTAAAGGACCCCAGGAATTTGTCCATTTCTTCCAGGTTCTCTTGTTTTTGTGGCATAGAGGCTTTCAAAGTAATCTTTGATGATCTTTTGGATTTCTGTTATGATGTCCCCCTTTATATTTTTGATTCTATTTATTTGGGTTCTCTCTTCCCTTTCCTTATAAGTCTTGTAAGTGGTTTGTCAATCTTATTTATATTTTCAAAGAACCAGCTCTTGGTTTCATTAATCCTTTGGATTGTTTTTGGGCTTCCAGCTTGTTGATTTCTCCTCTAAGTTTTATTATTTCCTTCTTTCTGCCTGGGTTGGGCTCCTTTTATTGGTATTTTTCTAAGATTTTGAGCTGTGAAGTCAGGTTATTTATGTGGGCCCTTTCTTCTTTTCTGATGAATGCTAGCAGAGCTATGAATTTTCCTCTTAACACTGCTTTCACTGTATCCCACAAGTTCTTATAGTTCGTATCTTCATTCTGATTTGTTTCCAGGAATCTTTGGATTTCTCCTTTGATTTCTTCTGTCACCCACTGGTTGTTCAGCAGTGAACTGTTCAGTTTCTAGGTGTTTGGCTTGACTCTCTGTTTTTGAGCATGATTAACTTCCATTTTCAGTGCATCATGGTCTGAAAAAAATGTTGACTCAATTTTTATCTTTTTTATTTTATGGAGGTATGTTTTGTGGAATGAACTAATATAATTGTTACTGGTATTTGGAGGCTCTTTATGTTCCTGGAGCAAGTAGGTGCCCTTGGGCTCTACTTGCATGAGACAGGACATATGGAGATGTTACTGGTGCCCGCTCGGGCAAATCGATGATGAATGGGAAGACAGTGATACAGTGATGTTTTTGTGGATCAGCACGTGTTCTATCTTGGAGAATATTCCATTTGCACTGGAGAAAAACATGTATTCAGCTTTTTTTGGAATGAGAGGTGTGTTCCCGTGGTGGGCAGCCCCTGAGGCACCCCTTTCCAGCATAAAGGACTGGAACTTTGAGAAGGGACCAAGCCACACTCAGATTCCTAGGACCGCCCCTCCTGGCGCCATCCACCCAGACGCCCAGCAGCTCCCCTGCTCTCCCCACCAGGTGCGTTCCCGTGGCGGGCAGCCCCGAGGCACCCCCTTTCCAGCATAAAGGGCTGGAACTTTGAGAAGGGGACCAAGCCACACCCAGATTTTTCAGATCTTCCACTGGACTACCTCCACCCCGACCCCATGACACCGGAACCACCCAGCGACACTCCAAAATTCAAAACCAAGTGGATGCTAGCGCATCCGTGTGAAGTAATATCTATCTACCTGAGATACCACTGAGCATTTGCCCCTACATTCTTTGCTATACATCCCTAGCTGCAAAATAATTCAGGCACCTGCTAACTCTATTGACTAGTCACCCAGAACACACATTCTCAACCTACGATAGTCATTATGGTAAAGCAACGCAGAATTCCTTCAAACTCTATGATTGAAGTCACTAATACAGATGAGTCAAGCAATAACGATGAGCTATATAACCTCTCTGAAAAGGAATTTCGGAAGGAACTGTTAAAGATTCACAAGGAACTCAAAGAAACAATGGAATACAAAGTCAATAAAATACAAGAGGACATGAGAGCAGAATTGAGTAAATTTCAGACCGGAAGTACAAGCAGAAATGACAGATATTAAAAATGAGGCAAGTGAACTGAAAAACACAGGGGAAGGCCTCCAAAGCAGAGTAACAGCTACTGAAGAAAGAATTAGTGATCTCGAAGTCGAGGTTCAGAGATTCTGTAGACAACACCAGAAGATGGAGAAAAGACTCACAATCAATGAACAGACTACCAGAGAAAATCAGGATGAAGCCAAAAGGAACAACATACACATCATTGGGGTCCCAGAAGGGCAAGAAGAAATCCCTGATGAAGAAGAAACTGTCAAAGTCATCATCGCTGAGAAATTCCCTGAACTGAAGAAAGCATGCTCCCAGATACGGGAGGCTCGTAGGATAGCAGCTAAAAGAAACCCCAATAAGAATACTCCAAGACACATCCCTATTAAAATGACAAAAACGAGAGATAGAATACTGAAAGCAGCAAGATCATAGAAGGAAATCACATACAAAGGAGCATCCCTGAGATTTGCAGCAGACTTCTCAGATGAAACACTCTAACCTGAAAACAATGGTGGGATATTGTGACTCAATGAACTGCAGGCTTCACCAAGAATTCTTTACCCAGCTAGACTTACTTTCAGATGTGAAGGGAAAGATACACAGCTTTTTTTTGAATGAAAAGCTCTGGATGAAAAGATCTACCAGCCCTCTTTCTTCCATTTTTTCCTTCAGTGTTTCCTTGGTGAGTTTCAGTTTTGTTGATCTATCAAGAGTTGATAAAGCAGTGAAGTCTCCAACTACAATTGTGTTGCTGTCAATGTCTTCTTTGAAGTCTATTAGAAGTTGTTTTAAGTATTTTGCTGGCCCCTCATTTGGTGCACATATGTTTAGGAGTGTGATTTCTTCCTAATATACATATCCCTTAATTATTAAGAAATGGCCTTCACTGTCCCTTCTAACCCTTTTCAGACTGAAGTCTATGTTTTCAGATACTAGCATGGCCACACTGGCCTTTTGGAGGAGTTGTTTGTGTGGAGAATTTTTTTTCCAGCCTTTGAGTCTGTGTTTGCACTGATTGTTCAGACACGTTTCTTGTAGGCAACAGAATGTTGGATTCAGTTTTTTCATCCATTTTGCCACTCTGTGTCTCTTAATTGGTGCATTTAGGTCATTGACATTGAGAGAGATTATTGTCATGGGATTTTGTGCCATCTTCCTGAATAAGGTTGTTGTGCTTTTGGGGTTTGTCTTATAGTAGCTCCTCAGTCCTTCTTTTTAAGGTTTTGAGTCTATGAAGTTCCTGAGCTGTTGCTTATCCATGAAGTTGTGTATCTTTCCTTCAAATCTGAATGTGAGTCTAGCTGGGTGATTAATTCTTGGTGAGGTCTTCATTTCATTGAGTCTTTTCACAATGTCCCACCATTGTTTTCAGGCTTGGAGTGTTTCTTTTATGTTTTTCTTTGCTTTTTTGGGTCAGACTCGGCAATATTCAGGGGTTACTCCTGGCTCTTTAGCTCAGGAATTACTCCTGGTGGTGCACAGGGGACCATATGGGATGCTGGGGATTGAACCTGGTTGGCTGCATGCAAGTCAAATGCCCTACCCGCTGTGCTATTGTTCTGGCCCCTGGGCTTGGAGTGTTTCATCTAAAAAAAAAAATCAACTGTAAATCTTAGGGATTTTCCTTTGTATGTTATTTCCTTCTTTGAGCTTGCTACTTTCAGTATTCTATCTCTATCTATGGTTCTTGTCATTTTGATTAGGATGTGTCTTCAGATATTCTTATTTGGGTTTCTTTCAGCTGGTACCCTTCAGGCCTCCTGAATCTGGCAACAAGCACTCTTTAGTTCTGGGGAGATGAGCCACAGGGAACTTCTCAGCATTGATGGCTTTGATAGTTGCTTCTTTATCAGGGTTTTCTTCCTGTCTCTCTGGGACTCACTCAGTTCCTTATGTATCGAGAGGCCTCATTCTTTTTGCTAGAGGCTATCCTTACTCTGTAAACAGATTATCATGTGCACTGTGGCTTCTAATACTGTTAATGATAGGTTTTCACACATAGCACAATTCCTCACCCTTTCCCAGAACATCCACTTTCCTCCACCCCTATCTCAGTATCTCCCTGATACTCTAGTCCTCTCTTCCTCCCTATGGTAAGTCTCCTACAGTAGGCCAATTCCAATTTCTGTTGCCTTTAGTTGTTATTCCCCTTTATATCTCACATATGAGAGAGATTATTCTGTCTGTTCTCTCACTAACTTCACTCAGCATGACACTCTGAAGATCCATCCACTTAATAAAGAATTATACTTCATTTTTTATTACAGTCAGTAGTATTTTATTGTCTATATATGCTGTAGTTTCTTTACCTAGTCATATGACATTTGGATTGGTTCCAGAGTTTCACTATTGTGAATAGTCCTACAAAGTAGAGAGGTGTGCAATGCTCCATCTGAATAAATTTTTTGGTGTCATTTGGCTAGTTGCCAAGAAATGGAATTTCCGGATCCTGTGGGAGCTCAGTTCCTAGTTGTTTGAGGCATGTCCATATTTTTTCCAAAAGAGCAGGACTAGTCAACATTCCACCAGCAGTGAATGGAGGTTACTTTCTCCCTCATCCAAACTAACACTGGTTATTTTTGTTGTTTGTGGTGTGTATGGCCTTTGTTTCTTACAAGCCACCTTAACCTCAGATTCATTTGGGGCTGTTGGTAGCTTCTCTTAAGCTCAAGATGGCTACATATTTGGTTGTGGTTAGGGAAATATATACAAGAATTTATTTGGTGGAGTTTCTGGAAAAGTTGTTGCTTTGACAATAAAAGGGACAACATTTTTTCTTCCTCCCAGGAATGCAGTTATGATGTCTAAGCACACAGCATCATTTTTGTAACCATGAGGAAGAAAAGTCATGCTCAGATAACAATGTAGAAGAGTTAAAGGCATTGTTTAGAGTCATCTTTTCTACTTTGAGCCACTTACTGTTGGCCTTCTTATTAGTTGGATAAAAGAAAGTTATTTTCTGTCTGTCTCAAGACTGCACCTGGTAGTGATCAGGGGCTATTTCTTCCCCTGACTCAGTTGTCAGAGGTTTCTTCCAGTAGAGTCTGAGAACCCTGTGGTGCTGGGGACTGGAAATGGGACTCCTGCATGTAAAGCATGTGTTTAGCCCTTTCAAGTGATCTTCTTGGCCCATTTTAGAAGATTCCTATTTGTTAAATCTAGAGTAGTCTGATCTCTATTACATGCAGTTGAATCCATCCTAAATGTGAAACTATTAAATCATCTGCATATAATATTATTTAGCCAGTCTTTTATAGATGAAGATGTTGTGAATTTGAAGAAAAAGTTGTTCTATGATATGTTTCTTGTACCAGCTTATATTTATAGTAAGTTCCAGAACTAGAACAAGTGGGTTAAAGAGCAGCACATACATTTTTACATTGGAGGGATATTGATGAATTTGTCTTCACAAAGTTATGCCAATTCTTTTTAGGATTATCAACGTGCTGAGAGAAAGCCATACATATCAATGGTATTAGGACATCTATGATCAAAGAAGTAACTCTATTTTAGAATTATTTTCAGTGAAGTAATTTGCTTTTCCCCTTGAAAAAAGAAATGCTTCAATAAACTCTCTGCCTAAGCACAAGATATGGTTATATCCCTGTTCTAATTAGAAGCGATCCATCAAAAAGAAGTAATGCTATAAAATAACTAAATTTACCTTAGGGTAGTATGAGGTCATATGAAATGCAAACTATAATTCCTCTACTGGAGATCCTCATAGCTCCTTTTCTGTCAGCATAGTTTACCTATCTTGAGCATTTATGGGCTATGATGATCATTGCTTCAATGATTTAATTTCTGTAGAAGATCAAATTGTGCCTTTTCAAGATATACATTCAAGTCTTCCTCCCTGGAAATGGAACCCTGGAAATAGTCTTTGAAAATAGAATCTTCTGAAGATATAATAACCAAGTTCAGATAAGGTCAAACTAAACTGGAGGGTGTTTGACCATCAATGATAAGCATCTTTATAAGAGAAGGAAGAACAAGGTTTGAACAGACACACAGGAAAGGTCATGTGACAATTTTGGCAAGGACTGGCTATGATGTCACATGCCAAGGGAAGTTGGGGAAGCTATCAAATTCAGACACAAGCAATAAGGGATCCCCACTAGAGGCTTCAGAGAGAGTATCTGGCCCTCCAGACACCTCATTTTCAGATTCCAACTCTCAGAGCCAAAAGAAAATTTATATCTGTTTATAAAACAAGTTTGATAGTTTATGGAACAAATGCCTTTTTGCTGCTAAATCTGTATCCCTAGGAAGCTGAGCTAGCAGGAGTCGGAGACCCTCCTTCCTTTCCGCCCTCAGTACCATTCCTGGCAGACAGTATGATACTAACCACGTTACAGGACGTGCATCAACCTCTATCTGCACTGGATTGCCTCAGGTAACAGTTATGTCTGACTTACTGCTTCATCTCCCGAATAGGCAAAAGTGGATAACTCATGGCAGTGCCCCAAGAAATAGGAATATATTTTTTCTATTGAAGAGGAGCCTGTAAAACTCCTGGATAAAAAGAAATGCCATCACTGATCTGCTCGCAAAGAGGGATCTTGGCTCTTCATGTTCTCTCTGTTGTAGCCCAGGACAAACCAGTCTCGCTCTTTCTGTCCACCATGGTCAATAGACATTTCTGTCCTAGTTTTCTTTGAGCTGGCACTGTTACTTTACCTTACTCTACATGTCTTCTGTTACACCTTCCTTTCTCCTTGGTGACCACAATGCCCAGTTCTGTGCTGATTATCTGTAGCTCTCCTATTATGAGGTCAGATACTGTGCCCAGACACTACTCTGCACTCTCAGCTCAAATCTTCTTGCTATGCAGAAGCCATCCTGCCAAAGTTCATAATGTTCTTAACCAGACCTGCTCTTCCACCATTGACTCTTTTTCCTTTGCTTTCCTTTTATTGCCAAACCTGGCAAGGGTCAAGGCCTATTCTTCAGGTATTGCTCCTAGAGGTCGTTTGGGGTCCATGTGGTTCTGGGGATAAAACGTGGGTTCTTCTATCAAATCATGAGCTCTCTCCAGCAAATCTGGAGTTACCTCTCCAGGTCCCTGCCCTATGAATCTTACCAAATGATCTTCCCATTAGCTGACACACAGTAACCCAGTGATTATCCTTTATTTTTCTTTCCCCACCTCCACGTCCTGTTTACTGTCAAGTTTTCACCAATGCACATCTTCAGTAGTCCTAGAATTAGGTGACTTCCATTTACTTTTCTCCTCCAGTTTTGTGGCACTTAAGCCACTGCCTTTGTCATTTGGGACCTGGTAAAAGACCCTTAAAGGGACTTCTTGTCTTTTGGTTAGTTGGTTTTATGGTTTTTGTTTTTGGGTCACACCCAGCAATAACAGGGGTTACTCCTGGCTCTGTACTCAAGAATTATTCCTGGTGGTGCTTGGGAACTATATGAAGTGCTGGGGATCAAACTTAGGTCAGCTGCATGCAAAGTAAATACCCTACCTGTTGTGCTATTACTCCCGCCCCTGGCTTTCTTGCCTTACTCCTTTACAATCTCTTTTCCAGGTTGTACCAAGAGTGATTTTTTAAGTTATAAGGATGTATGCAGTAATATTTATGACTTACTCCTGGCTATATGTTTAGGGATCATTCCTGAGGCAGTGCTTGGGAGACTGTTTGTGGTAGCAGGGATTGAAGCAGGTTTAAACCTTAGCCCCTGTACTATCCCCTGACCCCTAAAAGTGATTTTCAAATAGAAACATCAAACAACCCCCCCCCCACTTCTCCAACATGGTATCCCTGTTGAAAACAAGTCACCCTAAGCATTGGACAAGCTTCTTTCTGTAGTTCTAAGGTAGGCACAATCTGGCATCTGTTTCCTGTTTCCCTGGATAGTCTGTTCTGATCCTATTAAATTGCCTTTTATTTCTTCAACCTTGTTTACCCTCTCTGGTCTTCTGAGTTTTGTCTTCTGTCTGCTCCTTTGGCCAGGAAGAATCCTTTCTCCTGTCTTAACCTACTGAGCCCACTCAGCCTATTATTCTCTGTTTACAAGTTTCACATCCTCAGAAAGACTGTTCCTGATCCTATCAGAGCTCTTCCAGTGTGTGGCTCCACTGCACCCTTCTCTCTCCTTCCTCATGTGCCCCACACAAACAGCTCCCCATCTCCATGTCAATATTCCTGCCTAGACTGTAAAATTTTCCAAGGAGAGCCTAGCATAGCCCTGGAGGCACCTGACAGATGCTTCATACATGAAATCATTAATAATTCAGTGGCAAATAAGGCTTACTGAATGGAGACTCTCCAGGAATATGCTTAATGAAAATGGGTGGGTTTCATTTATGTAAATGTGCTTTCAGATATTGCAGCTGTAATCAACTTCAAATCTTCATCAACTCAAAGTTGGATTCTTACAGATTGTTTGGGGGCCAACTCTGATGGTGCTTGACAGACCATGAGAGGCCAGGTATTGAACCAGGGGTTCCCTCATACATGCAAATCTTTAGCCCTTTGAGCCTTCTCCCTGGTCTTCAAAATTGTGCCTTTGCCATATTGCCTTATTGGTCTTGGTTTCATTCTATACTGGGTAATGCATCCAGAATTGCTGTTGCAAACCATCATCTTTGTCAAGTTAACTCCCAAGAAGAAAATGTGCCTTGGATTCTCAGTAAACTCAGAGTAAAGATCCAATTCCAGTACATCACACAGTCCTAAAGGGAGCTTACTGGAGATTCTTCACATGTCTGTGCACTAGGCCTAAGGTGTGTCTACCAGAGATTCTTCACATGGCTGCATTGGACCTGAGGTATGTTGTTCAGAGGCTTCTGTGGCTTACCCAGAGTCTGGCTAGCCCTGTTTCTGTGGAAAAATGCCTGCCTCATCATTTGTAAGCATGCTGATTACACAAACAAAAATAAATGTTTGTGAATTAGGCAGCCTGCTATTAGGGTGGGGCCTGCTTAGTTTGAATCACATTGGTCATTCCTAAAGATCACTAGCAGGATGTTTCCAAGCAGTCAACAGAGCCAGGCTTGCAAGGACAGTAAACTCAGAGGTCAGTTCTCCATAATCCTTAATTATTGGGAATGCTGGATTGGACTAAAAGAAGTAGGAGGCTGTGCTAGCAATCTATGTGGAGGCGGCTACTCTTGAAGATTTTAATCCATGATAGGATGAGTACTTGTTTGTCTGAGTTCTGTTTTTA
Source organism: Cryptotis parvus (assembly GCA_021461705.1). NCBI lineage: Eukaryota > Metazoa > Chordata > Mammalia > Eulipotyphla > Soricidae > Cryptotis > Cryptotis parvus. The sequence goes on along the minus strand of JAJIBD010007329.1, from coordinate 60,053 downwards.
AAATGAGTGGAAGTTTGGGGATGTGGCTTAGTGGTGGGAGGAAAAGCCATATGTGTATGAGGCCCAGGATTCAATCTTTGGTACCACACACCCACACAAAGTAATCTCAAGGGTAAGCTTTTCTTTTCTTTTCTTTTCTTTTCTTTTCTTTTCTTTTCTTTTCTTTTCTTTTCTTTTCTTTTTAAAAATTATTATTCCACCGTGAGATATACAATTACAAAGATGTTCATGTTTGGGTTTCAGTCATGCAGTGTTCCAGCACAGATCCCTCCAGTAATGCCCATATCCCACCAAGGGGTGAGGCTTTCTGTCCCTCTTCTTAATTTATAAGATTGTCTCTTGTAACCTTAGTTCTTTTTTTTTTTTTTGTAACCTTAGTTCTATCAAACCAATGAGTTGGCTTATCAAGGTGGAAGTTCGTCTGACTGGAACTTCTCTTAGCTCCTGGATGTGCTTATTGCTTCAGGTGTGGACCACATCTTGTTGTGCAAGCCCTGGCATGCCCTGACCCCATACAAACCATGTCTGAGTGTGTTTTATGCCAGGGACACCCAGTTGTAAGCTCATCAGCCAGGGCAGAGCAAACGCAAATAGTATTGGTGGGGGTTCCCACATTGGCACCAAGTCTTCCATTTCTCTCCCAGCTCATTTATGCGCTAGAGCTCCAGCCCTTTTCTCAGTGAGACAAGAAAGTGAGCTCACAGTTCCAGCGTCACGTAAAAAGGGAAGCAACGTGTAGTATTGAAACCCCAGGAAAGCTTTGGTTCATCAACCTGGACTGACTTTCATCTTAGCTCCAATATCTCCTTCACTGGAAACTTGGGAAGTTCATTTAACCCCTCAACCTTTGTGTCCTCTCCTAACACTGGACTAAGGTGAGTTTGCTCAAACTAAGACAGGAGCAAGGGGTATTACAATGTAGGTAATACTGGCTTTATAGCCTCTTCATGGGCTAAATGCAATGATCCAGGAAAAGCATTTGTCTGGGATTTAGCATTGTTCTCATCAGCTATTATTATCATGCACAGTCGAGCATGCTTGGAGTGAATCATTTGAATTTTAAGCTGGGTTATCGCTTCTGTTGTTGGGGAGGTTTTATTGCTGTTCGGGCCGTGGGTAAGTGGCAGGTGATTATAAAGTAGGAAAGTTACAGGAGAATGTTATAGACCCTTTGCTGGTCACTACTGACCCACTCCATTACTGGAGGCCATTCTCAAGGTTGTTGGGATTGGGACAGATGTCAACCTGCCTTTCCTTGGCAACACTGGAACACAGAAAAGCCTTGAAGTTCCAGGCTGTTTCCTAGTCATGTTCTTGGGTAGATCCCTATTCATGTTCTTGGGTAGATCTTTCCCATCCATTTGTCAAAGGCTTTTCTCTCTCTCATCCTTCTCCCTCGTCCCTGACACCTTAAATGTCAGATGTGTGAAATTTAGAATCTGCCTTCACTGTGCTTTAACTACATCCAGGTTTGGCTGGTTGTCCCCAGTTGAAGTGTCATTATGTCATTATTACTAGGACGTCCACCCCAAGCAAGATGCACCTCGGCAAGATGCACCTCGGCTTCCCATCGCTTCAGACCTGGGGAAAGAAACAGGAAGTGAGCTCGAGTTGGCAGAGGGTGCTTGGAACCAGGAATTCTGCAGCACATGAACCACAAAGGCTTGCCATGAAGTGGAGGAGCTTCTGGAAATTTTTGCCCCACATGGGCTGTTCTGTGTCTAGCACTGAAGACCTCAGCACCAGGGTAAAGGATGCTGGACATGTGGGGTCCTGCTTTTCTCTGCTTTGCTGGAAGCTCCAAGCTTACTTGTAAAAGATTCCCATGAAAGCCCCTTAAAGGCTTCTGCGGCCATTAGATATGCCAACGCTTCTTCCCGTTTCTTAGATGGGACTGGTCATACTCAACTTTATTGTGTTTTAACAGCAGGCATTATTTTCATTTGTTGGCACCAACTGGACACCGGGGGCTCTACTAGGAGTTTAAATGTATTCTCTTTTTACTCATCACAAGACACCAGTAAGTTAGCCAGGATGAGTATCCATTTACAGGAATGGAGGCATAAAGTTTAAACAGTTCAAGGTGACTTTTGATAAATCGAATCTTGGAACCACTGCACACTTTCCTTTGCAGTCATTCCACTGCTTTCTGGTATTGTTTCTGTTTGCTTTTATCTGAGGGCCACATGTCTTCTAGCTCTGTGCCCCAGGACAATTCCTGGTGGTGCTCCAGGGACCATATGTGGTGTGGGCATTAAGCCGCAGTCAGCTGCATGCAAGGCGGAGTGCCGTATCTAATGTATTATCTCCTTAGTGGCTGCTGGTATTCTTTCCACAGAACAGAAAGTTTTGGACATTTGCTGTCTCTCAGATTATTATTCCTGCTGCCCCTCATGCATCCTCCAAGCTAGATATGCTTTGTCTCTGAGTCCAATCTCTGTTCTGGACATGTTAATTCTGCCTTGCCCTTGTCATAAACTATATCCTTATAGCTGGAACTTTCTTAGCTGTTTGGGCTCAGCTCTACCTCCAATTCTCCAGCACTTGTGTTCATCTGCTCAGCTTTAACTCATTCATATACTTCTGTTATTGACCCCAGCTGTACGCTGGTCTTGTCATCCTCTTCTAAGCTCTCTTCTTTTGATGCAGAAGCCCTGATCATGGACCACCATCTCCTAACCATTTAAGTATTCTTTTCTAACCCAGGCCCTCCAGGGTGTGACTTTCTGCTACAAGACCTCTGCAAAACAGACAGACCAGGAGGAGGAGGGGTGTATTAGGACTCAGTCCTCCAATGCCCTTGTTCCAAGCTTTTGTCATGTTTTGCTTTATTGTACATGCTTTACTGTTACAAGATTTTTATGCACTTTTAACATTTAAAGTAACATTTCTGGTGAAAGAAAAGGGAAATTAAAAATACATAGGCGCAAAGTCATATTCTCTCTCGGTCAATTCCAAGCAAGAGCTTACAGATTTTGCTGATTTGCCTGTTGAGTGGCAGAACTCAAGTAATTATTAGAAAAGAGCTTCATTTTAGTTCAAACAACACGGCTATTCATCAAAATGACAGTTAAACTTGCCAAAGAAGAAGTCCTATTGTCAAAATGCCAACTCAGCCCCATCAATATCTCAACCCCACTCTTTGCTGACTTTCTATAACATCATTAGAAGTACACTATTTGGTGTTTTGTTTTGTTTTGGGGAGTTGCTTGTTTTAGGGCCATACCCAGTGATGCTAAGGATTTACTCCTGCCACTACACTTAGGAATCACTTATGGTAGCGCTCAGGGGACCAGGATATGGGATGCCGGGAATTGAACCTAGGCTAGACACTTGCAAAACAAGCACTCTGTCTGCTGTACATATATGGGGCTCAGGCCCCATATATACTATTCTTTCAAGCAAGAGAAATAGACAGGTACATGCAAAATGATAAGTTTCCATATTCACAAAGAGAAAAGTGTACTCTGTGTCCAGTATATGGAGAAAGGAGAGCAGTCCATGTGCTACACAGAAGCTTCCAGAAGTTTCCATACGTCCTCAAGTTTCCAGAAGAGCTACGCGAGCAGATGCTCTCTTTGCTTCCAAAGAGCATGATGGGTCAATGCTATCATATTTTAGTTGAGACAGGAAAGGATAAAAATCAATTTGTAACAGGAAGAGCTAGAGATTATTTCCCCCACTGTATTGTGCTGAAGATCTAGTCCTTGAATTAAGTTGAGAACCTTGGTATAAAGCAGAAAAGAGAGATTTCAAGACAGATAACTGAACACAGGCAGGTGGAAAAGACCACAGATTGCTTCCAGGGACTCTAGAAAATTTAAAGAGGAAGATTGGAATATACTGGTAGTCCCTTAATCATCTTCATTTCCTTTAGTATCTTCATCTTCACCTGCGCCATCATCCCCTTCAGCAATATTTGGTTTGGTGGTGAAGGGTGCTTTGGTGGAGATGTTGGCCCACCCCTGAGGGCACTCCAGGTATTACTCCCTGCTCTGTGCTCAGTCATCATACCTGGAGGATGTACAAGTACTCACTGTACTATCTCTCCACCTCCCACTTCACTGATAATTTATAATCATACATCAGCAGCAGCGTATTCTTTTCCTTTATGCTTTCCTTTGTGTTCACCATCATCATCTTCTTTTTCCCTCCACCCTCTTTATTATTATGTCAGGAACCATGTGGTACCCAAGGAGATTTGCTCAAACACCATCTCTGATGACGTTTCTTACTGTCTCTTCCTGCTAGTTCTCACCTGATTTGACTGTTTTGTCAGGGCCTTCCCGATTTCCATGTAATTTCAGTGGATTTGGAAGATGGATCATTACTCTCATTCAGATAAGATTCTTTGGAGACAATTTAATTTTCGACATAGGATTTCTATCAAATAACACTCAACAATTCTGTGATATAGTTTAATATCTCTAAATTCTATAACTTCAACTTTTGTCAATTAATTCAGCAATTAATGTTTTTAAATTCAACAACTTCAACTTTTGTCAAATAATGCAGAAACTCTTCATCCTGATCCCCAGGCTGTGCAGACCCTTTGGCCAGGTAATAAATGTGGGTAGCCCCAATTTCAGATTTAAGTGATCAATTCCAATGTTTTCTGGGGGAAGTGGTGGTGAAGTTTCTTCTACTTTCTAAATGTCCTCATGGGCTTGTTTTTCAAGTCTCTCCATCTTCTTTTATACTTTATTGATATATTTCATTACCGTTCTTTTTCTTCTGCAAACCAGAGAGTTTGATGTTGCCTCTGGGGTGAGAGGGTAGATGCAGGCAATTTTGATTTCTCAAGCCAAAAATGGAGCCAAGACTGGCATTTGGTTTCAAAGTTATAAGAAATGTCCAAGCATCAGATGCCAGGGAAAGCACACAAGTGGAAACAGATGAGGACTTAGCTTCATCCTTTGCTAACTTAAAAGAGTATTGCTTGGCTCATCTGGAGGAGGGCTGGGGGAGGGGAGGGAACCGGGACGTTGGTGGTGGGAGATGGGCACTGGTGGCGGGATGGGTGCTGGAACACTGTATGACCAAAACCCAAATATGAACTTTTTTAATTGTTTATCTTTGTAATTGTAAAAATAAAAAATAAAAAAGTATTGCTATTGGGTGAGAGAGTATGTAGAGAAAATGAGGTCAGTCACCCTGTTGGAGACATAAGCAAACTATGTACACATGTACATCTCAGTCCAATATTGGTTAATATACCCAACACTTTTAGGAATTGAATCTCTGTCCAATTATCATGTAATCCAATGACAAGAAGTTTGTGCTTCAGTAAAAAGCATGTAAGCTTTTATTAGTTTAAAAATTTAGTTTCTAACCATCTTACTTATAAATACTTTTATTTGACCACCTGCTTCCTGGATAGATACCTATTAACTGGATTTATTGCGCCACAGTTTAAACAAACTAGGTAATGTTGGTCTGAGTTAACCCCTCTGCATTTTGCTGGAGAACTTTCCAGAGAGTATTCGTACCCCTGAGAGTGATTGAGAGGGAGGAGGCTTTCTCTATGTTCTCTACAATCATAAAAAAAATGTGCAAAAGTGAAAGTGGAATAGGAAGGACAGTCACTTAAGCAAAGGGAATGTGGAGAGAATTTATTTTCTGGAATATTCTGGCCCAGTTTTTTACTGTTACCGGAAGAATCTCTTTTTTAGTCTCTATTACGATTGATGTTGACTAATCAGTGAAGTTTGAATCACTTAATTGCATTTGTTAGTGTCGATTTTCCCTTAAGGAACTATCCAAGACACACAATTCCTTATTATATTGTAGAGGCTGTAGAGAAGGTCACTGTTTCACAGTTGGAAACTACCCAACGGCCAGGACAGTCCTGGGGTCAGAGGCCAGGGATGACCAGGCCTCTACTGTGCTATGAAGGCATGCCGAGTCGAGTAGGTCTCCTCAGGGAAAATTCTGAGATTATGCATCCCCAAAAGTGATGGAGAAGGAGGGGACCTCATCCAGGGCAGTGCCTTGAGGGAGGCTAAGGAGACTCAGTGTCACTTGCTCATGTAATCTGGCCTTGGGCATGGCTTGGCAAAGCTTCTGTTCCTAGGAGTAAAGACTGCTTCCAAAAGCCCACACTGGAGTATTAATAATTTAGGATCACCCGATCCTTTAATCCTCTTCTAGCTTTGATAGTGGCCTTTTGACAAAATAAGAGATTAGGAATGTGAGAGAGAAATCAGCTTGTCTCTGCAGCAGACCCAGTTCCACATGCATCGTTCTCTTGCTCTGGTCATAATTCTAGCTCTGGTCAAAAACTAGAAGGGAGGCAGATGGCTTCCTGGTAATCAAAATAGATTTTTATCTGCTAAGTTTCACTGCCTGTTTAAGAGAAAGTAGCTGTGTCCAACATTTGTAAAAGTGTTTCTGAAGATGCCCCCGTGAATTTAGGCTGCGAGTTGTGGTAAGAAAGAGCCAGAGGCAGAGAGCAAACTTCTGGGTCCGGCTTTAGTCTTACTGTTAGGGAGACCATCAAAAGGAAAAAAGAGGCTGCGGGAAAGAGCAGGAACAGGTTGGGTGATGGCCCAAGCAGCAGAGCACGTGCCTTGCTCATGTAAGGCCTCAAGTTTGGCCCTAGCACCACTGGGAATGGCCCCACCCAATTTATTGCATCCAGACAATTTAGGCTTTGAGTCTTAGTCTAAGCAGTGGTGTGACCTGGCAATTCTCTTTTTTATACAAGGTGGGGGGTTGGACCATGCCCAGTGGAGCTCAGAACTGACTGACTCCTCCTGGCTCTGTGCTCAGGGGTCATGTGGTGGGGGTTGGGGGACTGAGTGTGGCTTAGACCCTAAGCCAGAGTCAGATGAGAGGGGTACATCCTTTTGCTGCTCTACCACTCTCTGTCCATCCCCTGGCAGCTTTCTCTGTCTCCAAATCTATGTCTTCACTGATAAATCCAGCTGTGGGAAAGACTAAAGGAAATCATGCATCTGAGTGTCTTGTCTGTGCTTCATAGCACGTAATTCCTAACCTCAGTTACTTAAACAACAAGGTACATTATCTGAGTTTCTGTGGCCCTAGAATCATTTTGTCACACAACCAGGGACCCCAACTCAGTCTCAGATTATCATCCTGGGGGCTTTGGGGTCTTCAGGCTTCAAAGGAAGAAGTATTATTTCTAGATGTGCTTTAGAGGAGCTTTGAAAAGGGGGAAAAGCGAGAGAAAGATAGAGAATTAATAACCCTGAGGGTGAGTCAGAGAGAGGATACTGTGGTGGCCTTTGGCTATTCTCTTGCATCTGTGAACCATCATGTCTTCCCTGATGAGTGGTTGGGGGTTTCCCCTCAGTTTTTCCCCATGTGATACTCTCCTTGATCATCTCAAAGCTAAAGCTAGTTTCGACAGATGAAGTTACCAAGAAGAGAAAGAAGGCTCCATTTTTATGACTTGCTCTGGGAACTGACCTTGATTACTCAGGCCAAATGCTAGCTCAAGTCCACTAATAAAGGGAAGGGGCAATGCAGAGTGTGAACACCAAAGGGCAGCAGTGCATGGACAGTCATTTGAGAGGCAGAGAAGCAGGTTATGCAAAGAGAAAGAGCCAGGATTGCTTCACCCAGCCATGCCCAATAAACAGCTGAAGAACTGCTCATTAAACACATCAGACTTGACCTTGAGTGACACAAGGACAGTTCTCCTTGAATCACTGTATCACTGTCTTCCCGTTCATCTTCAATTTGCTCGAGCGGGCACTAGTAACATCTCCATATGACCTGTCTCATGCAAGTAGAGCCCAAGGGTACCTGCTTGCTCCAGGAACATAAAGAGCCTCAATCCATCAGGTCATGGGAATGAGGTCTATAATTGTTACTGGTATGTGGCATATCAAATACAACACGGGTAGCTTGCCAGGCTCTGCCGTGTGGGTAGCATACTCTTGTAGTTGTCTCAAAAATCCAGTATTTATTGATGAACCACGAGGCCGCAAGTGGCCGCTTGAGCCAGGCAGTGATAGGCTGGTCTGCTGGGTGGAGTTCTGATGAAGGGGAAGTCCGGATGTGGAAAATGGAGGTCCTCATGGAGTGGGGGTCGTCTGTCTTATTGTGAGGCTCTGCTGGGGTGGCGGGCCAGGGCTAGAACCTGCCATCCCTCCCAGGCACTTCATGAGCGGCTGGGCACAGTGAGAGCCAGTAGCAGCTCTGCCCCATGTCTGTCTCTGGATCAGCATACCTGGGCCGGATTAAAAAAAAGACTGCAAAAATAAATCAATCAATAAATAAATAAATAAATAATAAAAAAATAAAAAAAGACTGCAGCAGGGTGGATCTCGATGAGCCAGGCTATGATAGGCTGGTCTGCTGGGTGGAGTTTTGACGAGGAGGAAGTCCAGATGTGGAAAATGGAGGTCCTCATGGAGTGGGTGGTCATCTGGCTTGTTGTGAGGCTCTGGGCTGGATTAAAAAAAGACTGCAGCAGGGTGGATCTCAATGAGCCGGGTTAGTACTTCTCCTTGAATAAGAATTTGCAGATACATTGGGTATCTCCCCATATGCTTTCTCAGGCTACACAAATTTGTAAGTCATTGCCAGGTTGGATCCCCATCCCATGATGTAGGTCTCTAAGATGGGGGGTAGGTAAGGAATTGAGCCTTGAACAGGGCTGGTTCTGCATTCTGTTCCTGGGATCTCCTGTGGTTCATGAGGAACCAGAGCTCCAGCAAGTGCTCACAGGACAACTATTCTGTGTCAGACTGGGGTTGGGGTGACAGGGGACAAACAGTGGGGAGACCCTTCTCACATGGCATCATGTTTTAGGGAAGACAGAAAATGAGCAAGATAAGACCATGCATTAGATTTACTAGGACATGTGAGAAGGACTTCACATCTACCCAAACCTATTACCTTGCATTTCACGGACACACAGTTGCCAGGTAATTGAAACTCAGATCATGGCTGCATCCTGCTTATCAACCCATAAGACTATTGGCTGCTAATCAGAGGATGGTGCCCAAGCACTGCTTATGCCTTCCCTTTGGCACTAATACTTTAGCATGCCAATCAATAAGCAAATATCAGTCAGCAAATTTTAGGTTAAAAATAGAGAAGGTAAAATGACTAGCATAAAAATTTTCATTTATTTATTTATCTACTTATTTATCTATTTATTTATCTATTCATTCATTAGTTCATTCATTCATTCATTCGTTCGTTCATTCATTCATTCATTCGTTCATTCATTCATTTGCTTTTCGGGTCACACACACAAGGTGCCCAGGAGGGAAGGCAGGTTCTAGTCCTGGTCCACTAGCCCAGCAGAGCCTTGCAAGAAGCTAGAGGAACCCCCACACCATGAGGGCCACCATTTTCCACATCTGGACTCCCCACTTGCCAGAGCTCCACCCAGGAGAAGAGCTGATCACAAGCCTGGTTCATCAATAAATGCACTAGATTAGAAATGACTACAAGAGTATCCCACCTGCACAGCAGAGCCTGGCAAGCTACCCGTGTCGTATTTGATATGCCAAATACCAGTAACAACTATAGACCTCATTCTCATGACCTGATGGAATGGTTTGAGGCTCTTTATGTTCCTGGAGTGAGCAGATGCCCTTGGGCTACACTAGCATGTGACAGGACATATGGAGATGTTACTGGTGCTCACTAGAGCAAATTGATGATCAACAGGAAGACAAGTGATATAAGTTATTTATCTATCTATCTATTTATTCATTCATTCATTCATTCATTTGCTTTTTGGGGGTCACACCTGGCAATGCTCAGGGATTATTCTTGGCTCTTTGCTCGGGGACCATATGGGATATCCGCCGGGATCAAACCCAGGTTGGCTGCTTGTAAGGCAAATGCCCTACCCACTGTGTTATCGCCTGGCCCCAAAATTTTCTTTTTCAAGTTAAAAAATCTCTAAGCAATGTCCTGAAAATGTACCACTTTCCAAGGCATAAACAAAGCCTTCTGAGACTAGGGGTGATGAAAGCAGCTGACACCCACAGCTCCGAGGCTGTCATTCAGGATGCTGTCAAATGTCTCCACAGGCTCTCTGTATCTGATCAGCTGAATTTGGATGGCAGTTCAGGCATCTTCAGAACATCATTTTATTTGAGATGTATCACGGAGCCAGTGATCCGGATGTGTATATTTGTGCATATATCTCGCCTCTAAACATCGGCTGGAAAAACCCTGCCCTGGAGCATGTGCACATCCTTAGAAAGCTGCTATTAAAGGCCAAAGGCATCTAGCATCAGAATATTATCTTCTCAGAGGGTGATAGAGAATAGAGACATGCTGGCCCCCTCACAGCTCCAGAGTCCACTGCTTTAGCTTATCCTCTCACAAGGAAAAGTGAAGCCATGCATTCTTCAGCAGCCTGCCTCAGAGATGCAGAGGGAGGATATTTCACTGGACCAAGAAACTCGACTGAAGCAGCTGTGCTAAGACAGACCCCAGTGCTGACCAGTTACTTGTGTCCAGGGGGTGATAGCATGATAATGAGACACGGACCCTCAGGGAGGTGTGTTATGCCTGCATGTGTAAGCCTATCCCCGCATCCTATACTCCCAATTACATGTTTCCATGTCACTCATTCCCTACTTCTGCCCCTTTATTTTTCTTTTCCTTTTGGGAGGCCATGTTCTTGTTCTGTTCTCAGGAGTCACTGCTGGGGGAGCTTGGGGGGACCCTATGCGGTGACAGGGATCAAATCTGGATCTGCTGCATGCAAGACCCTTGCCTTACCTCTGTTTATTTCTGTGTTGTCTCTCTGGCTCTACTCTCTCCCCTTGTTAAAGAACTTTCTCAGCATTTGTTGGGGTAACCAGTCAAGACCCTTGACCTATGTTCCCCCTCATGCCCGTGCTTATAACAAATGCAATCTGAATTCCTCCTTTGCCTTGTGTCATTTCTATACAGAATTATGGGATTTCTGAATAGAGGATGTAATAGAAGGAAACTGGTGACTCTTCTCTGGAGAAAAATAAAGCAAGGAAGGGGGCAGTAAATTACAATAGGAAAGATTGAGGCCAGCTAAAGGGCAGAAGTTGAATATAGTCCAGAAGGAGAGGTGCCAGCTCCATGTGCACATTGGGCCAGAGTTCCTGGCAGAGCAAACAGTGCATGTAAAGGCCCTGAAGCAAAGGATGTTCCAGCATGTTCTGGGGAAGCAAGAGGCCAGTGTGTGGTTCCTGCAAGCATTGAGAGCAAGTAGAAAGGTCGGAGAACGTGGCAAGCTAAGAAGGCAGCTTTGGGCAACATTTCTGCTCCCAATGGAATGGGAGGTGACCCAGGCCTGACACCATGATCCAACAGTAAGTGGAGATCTCTGCTAGGGGATACTAATCTTTGTACCCCTGCTCTTAAGTCATGGGCCCCACATTTGGCCCCAATGAGAATGCCTGCGGTCCAAAGGAGTGGAAAGGAGTGAACAGTCAGCCTACTATCAGCCTACTATTGGCCTGACTTTTAGCCTACTGTCAGCCTACTGTCAGCCTAATGCTAGAACATACAGTCAGCCTGACTGTTAGCCTAACTGTTTACTCCTTCCCACCCACCCTCTTCTGACCTTCCTTGGAATGTGTGTGGAGCACAGTGTCAGTGATAAGAATGAGAAGGGGATCTGGAAGGGAGGGACCTGCCTCAGAGTTTGTTATCTGATGGAAGAGCTATGGATGATCAAAATGCAAGGAGTTGTAAGGCGTAAGAGAGCCCCCTTTCCTTAATTTCCCAAATAAGGCCAACTAGAAACCCCGTGCCCCATGGTACCAAATCTATCATCCCTGATCCTTTTGTATCATTGCATTGCCCTGAAAATACACATACCAGTGTGCACTGGAGGAGTAAGAGAAATGATGTGATCATGCAGGGAACATTTACCACCCCCACCCCCAGGTTCAATACTCTGTCTACATGGGTTTGATAGTTAGATCAGCAACCAAATGAGGACTTGAATTTTGTCTCCATTTTACAGATGTGAAATCTGTGGCTCAAAGGGCCACAGACTTCTCTAGAGCCAAACATTACCATGAAATTAGCAGTATTCAAACCCTGGACCTTCTGGTCCCAGAGGCTAATTTCCCTCAGTGTCATGGAATTAGATCAGATCAAGAACAGGGTCAGTTGTCTCTGCCCAATAAGCAGGTCCATATGAAGCCTTCCAGAGCCAAGAATGAGTCTTCTTGGAGGGAGAAATTGAGAGATGGAGAGTTGGAGTTGAGTGATGGAGGAAGGCTAGAGAAGAGAAGTGGATGGATGATCCCCACCTTGAGAGAGAGTAAAGGGTCATAGCCCCTTGAGTCACAAGAGTCAGACTAAGCTAGACTTGGGTGGTTCTAAGTGGCTGGTCTGCCCTCCCTGCATTGCATATTTATGACATTTATTTTGGCAATTATTTAAATTACCTGTTACCAATCCTGTGGCCATTCAGTAAAGTGTATAGGACTAAGGGGGTTCAGGAAGCACATTTTACAAGAAAAGGTTCCACTAGCCATGAGAAGAAAGTAGATTAAAGAAAGGCTCTGATCCCTTGCACCCCCTCCTTGGACAGGGAAATTTTGAGTAAAGGATAAGATCACAGTTGCTTTATTTCTTAGGATGAAGTATAAGAAAAATATTTAATTTTTACCCATCTTGGTACTGGAAGAATGAAACTTAGCTAAATAGGATGCACCCACCAGCACATTTTATTAGCTCTGCTATTCAATGGTGCTTTCAATTTTTTAAACAGTTGCTTTACAAGGTCTCTGGGGACACTCACAGCAATCTCAGTTAATCCCATAATAATAAAACCCAGAAACCAAAGTGCCACTGCAACAATAGTGACCAGCACATGGATTTTAAGATGGATTGTAAGGAGAGCTCCCTGACAGGAGCGCCAAGGAATGGCCTTGCCTCCCTGAGCAAGCAGAACCAGTAGGCTCATCTTTCTTGTCCTGCTCTGCTGAGCTTGCCTGGGGATAGAGACAGAGAAGGCAGCTTCTCAGCATCCTTTGCCTTCCTGTGGGTCAAAAAAATCCTCCTCCTATTCCAGTGGGTATTGCCTTTTTCATTCTGGGCTGTATGAGTGACCATGAACAAATTTCATTCCATGAATACCGAGGGGACAGTCACCATTTCCAAAATCCTGGGGATTTTGAAGAGGAAAAACATTGGAAAATGGGGTATTGGTACTAGCTGCAAAGAACTGATATCTTGTGAGAGAGTGCAGATTTTCAGGGGCAGCTGAGGCCAAGTGAAATATGTCCTGGGTTAGCCGTCAGAGTGGGGTGTGGAGAGCATTTGCTAGGGGTGATTTACTACAGCTCAGGCATAGTTCAGAAGAGTTCAAGAACAAATGGCAGCTGGAATCTCTCCTCAAAGTTGATGAGATTTGGGTAATGGGAGAAGAGGGGAAAAAATCAAGTCTGAAGAAGTAGCGTGAGCAGACACAGCTGTGTTTTCCTGTGCAGGTGTTTAGGCTCTTTCCAGAAGTTTAGTAGAACAAGGGGTGAGGTGAGAAAAAAACACTGGGAAAGAAAAGAAGAACCAGATCCCAGTCAACATGGAGGCCATGCCCAAGTTGGGTCTTAATCCAGAGGGTGATGATAAAGTGTTGAAAGTGGTAATGAACCAAACTTTGGGAAAGTAGCCCCAGTGACAGTGTGGAATGAGAAACGTTGACAGGAACATGTTGTTCATGGGGTCTAAGGAATTTTGCCTTGTCATCTAGAGGATTTCCAACAAGAGGCTCCTCACCTGCAGCCCTGAATTGCCATATGTCACTTCTGTCCTTAGATTGAATGGGTGACAAAGCAGTCACTGGAATTTTCCAAGGATTCATAAGTGTCATGAGAGAATAATGAAACAAAAAGTTGTCTTGCCCCAGAGCTGATGAAATCCCTGCACATCTCTGTGTGTGTGGTTTTGGGGGGTTCTCGTTTGTTTTTCTGTTTGGTTTGGTTTCTGGGTCACATCCAGCAGCTTTCTCCTCACTCTGCACTTAGGGATCACTCCTGACAGTGCTTGGAGGACCATATGGGATGCCAGAAATCCATATCCCATGGTTGGCTGCTTGCGAGGCAAGTGCCTTTGCTCACCAAACTATCTCTCCAACCCCACTCTATATGGCTTAACTCCATCTCTGGTTTCTAGTTTTATATCCACTGGCAGAGGGATGGGTGTTGGAACTGAAACTTGATTATGTATAGCCTTCTAACTGTATGGCACCGTGACTCAATAAAAAGGTATCTCATCTCTATGTCTATCTCTATAGACTGACTATCTATCTATCTATCTATCTATCTATCTATCTATCTATCTATCTATCTATCTATCTATCTATCTATCTATCTATCTATCTATCTATCTATCTATCTATCTATCTATCTATCTATCTATCTATCTATCTATCTATCTATCTCTCCATCTCTCTATCTCTCTCTATCTCTCTCTCCATCTCTCTCTATCTATCTCTCCATCTCTCTATCTATCTATCTATCTATCTATCTATCTATCTATCTATCTATCTCTCCATCTCTCCATCTCTCTATCTCTATCTCTATCTCTATCTATCTATCTATCTATCTATCTATCTATCTATCTATCTATCTATCTATCTATCTATCTATCTATCTATCTATCTATCTATCTATCTATCTATCTATCTATCTATCTATCTATCTATCTATCTATCTATCTATCTATCTATCTATCTATCTATCTATCTATCTCTCCATCTCTCTATCTCTCTCTATCTATCTATCTCTCCATCTCTATCTATCTATCTATCTATCTATCTATCTATCTATCTATCTATCTATCTATCTATCTATCTATCTATCTATCTATCTATCTATCTATCTATCTATCTATCTATCTATCTATCTATCTATCTATCCATCCATCCATCCATCCATCCATCCATCCATCCATCCATCCATCCATCCATCCATCCATCCATCCATCCATCCATCCATCCATCCATCCATCCATCCATCCATCCATCCATCCATCCTATCTATCTATCTATCTATCTATCTATCTATCTATCTATCTATCTATCTATCTATCTCAGAGTCTTACTGAGGGCACTGTATCAGATACTCAGGGAGAGTGAGCATGTTCCTTACCCCTAAATAAATTCTATTTTATTTACTTGTGTGGGTTTTTTAATTTTCTGGGTGATGCCCAGCAGTGCTCAGGGATTATTCCTGGTAGCTCAGTGGATTATATGCTGTGCCAGGGGTGAAACAGATGTTGTCCACATGTGAGACCTCACCCCTGTACTATTTCTCTGGCCCAGAGAAGAAGCTGCATTTTAACATAATTGGTGTGCAATATAGTTAGTACTGGGATAGCTCACACCAAGGAAGGAGGGGGTTCATCATGTGAAATGGGGTGGGAAAAGAGAAATCAATTCCAGGTAGACCAAAGTGCAAAGGCAAGCATCTGTGGCAGCTAGAGCGAGGCTGTGTCTGAGCACATGAGAGAGATTTAGACCAGGGGTGAACACCCAGAGAGTGATATGGACGGGGACTGGAGAGGGACCAGGCACAAGTCACTGTGACTGCTGCTGATGTTAGTAACCTAGTGATCTCACAACTCAACCAAAGGCAGCTATGTACCCCTCGTGCTTCTTTTCTTCTTTATACAACTTGAAGTAGGATAATAGACCTGGGCATTTAATGTAACAATGATATGTATTTAAAACATATATAACTAAGGTATTAATAGTATAAAATATAAATTTGGGAGGCTGGAACAATAGTCCAGCATGTAGGGCATTTTCCTTGCATGCAACCAACCCAGATTCTATCCCTGGTACCCCATCAGGAGTAATTCCTGACTGCAAAGCCAGGAGTAAGCCCTGAGCATCACCAATGTGACCCCCAAAATAAAAAGAAAACTTGGAACATTGGTGGTGGGAAATGCACACCAGTGAAGAGACAGACATTGGAACATTGTAAGACTGAAACTCAATCATGAACGACTTTGTTACTGTGCATCTTAGCCCATCACTTGTATCACTTGTATCACTTGTCTTCCCCTTGTTCATCAATTTGCTCCAGCAGGCGGTGCAGTAACATCTCCATTTGTCCCTGTTGCATGCTAGTATAGCCCAAGGGCCTCTGCTCGCTCCAGTAACATGAAGAGCCTCAAACCATTCCTTCAGGTCATGGGAATGAGGTCCATTATTGCTACCGTATTTGGCATATCAAATACAAGATGGGTAGCTTGCCAGGCTCTGCCATGTAGGTGCTCTTAGTTTTTGCATTTACTGATGTACTGCATGGCCACTTTGCGGCTGCATGCAACGGGATAGCCAGTAGCAGCTCTATCTGTGTCTGTGAAATAGGCTTCTCTCTAGGGTGGGGTTCTGACAATCTGGGCTTAAGATTGGTTTCTGTCTTAGGTGGAACTCTGACAAGCTGTGGAATCTAGACTTTGAAAATGGCTGCCATCATGGTGCAGGGGTTCCACTGACTCCTTCCAAGGTTCTATTGGGTGGTGGGCCAGGACCCAAACCTGCCCTCTCTCCTTGATGCCTCATGATCAGCAGAGCATGGGGAGAGCTAGTAGCAGCTTTCTCTGTCTCTGTGATATGGGCCCTGGCTTGCCACCCCAATAGAGCCTCGGAAGAAGCCAAAGGAACCCCTGTACCATGATGGCAGCATTTTTAATGTCAGATTCCACAGCTCGTCAGAGCTCCACCCAAGAGAAAAGCCAATCTCAAGTCCAGCAAGCTAATAAAATAATAATAATAATAATAATAATAATAATATCAACAGCAACAACAACAACAATAATAATAATAATGATAATGTAACACATATCAGCAAGCAATATAGTTATGGAGTAACTAAGTTATAGAAAACACATCTCTATAGGCCTTAAGACAGCCCCACACATACACCAAACTCACTACTTTATGAAATTTGGTTGAACTAAATTGAGATAGTTTTTGTGGATGTCAGTAGCTACAGTTATGGGATGCAATGCATAGGGCAGAGAGAGCCTCAGGTATAAATTTTTATGAGGACATACTGAAAGGTTTTTTTTTGGGGGGGGGGTAACACCCGGCAATGCTCAGGGGTTTCTCCTGGCTCTGCACTCAGGAATTACTCCTGGTGGTGCTCGGGGGACCATATGGGATGCCGGGATCGAACCCAGGCTGGCATAGGCCGGCCGCGTGCAAGGCAAATGCCCTACCCGCTAGGCTATCGCTCCGCAAGTTGCACAAACTTGCTGGAGGTCTTTGGTGGCATCGCCTTTTGTTCTCGTCATAGCCGAGCCAGAGAAGGATGAGGTCCTCCTGCGTGCTCCTCACCGCTCTGGTGGCGCTGGCCGCCTACTACGCTCTACATCCCCCTGCCCAGCTCCGTGTCGGATCCCTGGAAGTTGATGCTGCTAGACGCCACTTTCTGGAGCACACAGCAAGTGGTCTTCTGTAGCCCTGCCATCAACCCTGAATGCCCCACTCTGCATCGCAATCCGTGACATTCTGAGGACAGGAACCGGCCATTTCACCCAATGATCCAACGATCGAGGCCTTGGGGTTAGTCTCCTTCACCTCGGGGTATTCTGCCTTCTAGACCTGCAGACATGCAGAGACTCACAGACATGGGGCAGAGCTGCTACTTGCTCTCCCTGTGCCCAGCCGCTCACGAGGTGCCCAGGAGGGGATGGCAGGTTCTAGCCCTGGCCCGTCACCCCAGCAGAGCCTTGGAACAAGCCAGACGACCCCCCACTCCATGAGGGCCTCCATTTTCCACATCCAGACTTCTCTCTAGTCAGAACTCCACCCAGCAGACCAGCCTATCACAGTCAGGTTCATCGAGTTCTACCCTGCAGCAGTCCTTTTTTAAATCCGGCTCAGGTATGCCGGTCCAGAGACTCACAGACATGGGGCAGAACTGCTACTTGCTCTCCCTGTGCCCAGCTTCACGAGGTGCCCAGGAGGGATGGCGGGTTCTAGCCCCTGGCCCGCCACCCCAGCAGAGCCTTGCAACAAGCCAGATGACCCCCCACTCCATGAGGGCCTCCATTTTCCACATTCGGACTTCTCTCTCGTCAGAACTCCACCCAGCAGACCAGCCTATCACAGCCCAGCTGTGACTGCAAGCGGCAGTGCGGTTCATCAATAAATGGTGGACTTAGAGATGACTACAAGAGTATGCTACCTGCACGGCAGAGCCTGGCAAGCTACCCGTGTTGTATTTGATTTGCCAAATACCAGTAACAATTATAGACCTCATTCTGGAATGGATTGAGGCTCTTTATGTTCGTGGAGCAATCAGATGCCCTTGGGCTCTACTAGCATGAGACAGGACATATGGAGATCTTACTGGGGCCTGCTCGAGTAAATCGATGATGAACGGGAAGACAGTGATACAGTGATACTGAAAGGTTTGGTCTTAGAACTTGAATGGATCAAAGTTCCAACTTTATAATGAGTCAGAAATTCAAATTAAGAAAGGTTTCTAATTAGTCAGAAGGAAAAGGACAGATATAGAATGACTGTATTCATTAATACGACATAAATAGATACCAGTGTTTTACTAAATGTGGGAAATGGTAATGGCAGATTAAAACACACCATTGAATATGCACAAAGAGACTTAAGTGATAAACTCTAAATATCTGCAGGGTTAGCCACAATGTGTAAAATAAGAGGGAGAGAGATGCAGAGACAGAGAGAGAGACAGAGAGAGAAAGAGTGGAAACGGGGCTGTCTGCTATTAAGGCAGCATGGGGGTGGGCGGAGGGGGTACATTGGTGGTGGAAATGGGGCACTGGTGGAGGGATGGGTGCTGGTATACTGTATTACCAAGAACCAATTATGAACACCTTTGTAATTGTATGTTTCACGGTGGTATAATAAAAATTAAAAAAAAGAAAGGTTTCTAAATTGACTCATTCTCATCCAATTGTAGATAGTAAAACAGAGAGAGATACTCTGAGTTTAGGAGAACTATAAATAATGGAGACAGTTTGTCTCATATATATATATATATATATATATATATACATCTATATGTATATATACATACAGATATAATTGGTTTAGGTTATTTTAAGACATTTAAAACAACATAATTTATTGAATAAAAGATGTGAGAGTGGGCAACCTTGTCTTGTACCTGATTTCAGGGGGAAGGCTTTAAACTTTTCCCCATTTAGAATGATGCTTGCTGTGGGCTTTTGGTAGATGGCTGTAACTATCTTGAGGAAAGTCCCTTCAATTCCCATTTTCTGGAGCGTGTTAATCATGAACGGATGCTGGATCTTGTCAAATGCTTTTTCTGCATCTATTGAAAGGATCATATGGTTTTTATTTTTCTTTTATTGATATGATGTATTATGTTGATTGACTTGCGAATGTTGAACCATCCTTGCATTCCCGGGATGAATCCTACTTGGTCATGATGTATAATCTTCTTGATGAGTCTTTGGATTCTGTTTGCTAGTATTTTGTTGAAGATCTTAGCATCTGTGTTCATCAGGGATATTGGTCTGTAGTTTTCTTTCTTTGTGTTGTCTCTCCCTGCTTTGGGTATCAGGGTGATATGTGCCTCGTAGAAGCTGTTTGGGAGTGTTTCTGTTTCTTCTATTTCCTGGAAGAGCTTGAAAAGGACTGGCAGTAGGTCCTCCTTAAAGGTTTGGTAGAGTTCACTAGGGAATCCGTCTGGTCCTGGGCTTTTGTGTTTGGGCAGACTTTTAATTACTGTTTCTATTTCCTCGATGGTGATAGGCTTATTCAGGTATTGGAGGTCTTCTTGTTTCAGCCGTGGGAGGCTATAAGACTTCAGGAATTGATCCATTTCTTCTAGATTCTCATGTTTCACGGCATACAGGCTCTCAAAGTAATCTCTGATGATCTTTTGGATTTCTGTGGTTTCTGTTGGGATGTCACCCTTTTTATTTCTGATTCTGTTTATTTGGGTTTTCTTTCCCTGTCCTTACAAGTCTTGCCAATGGTTTGTCAATCTTGTTTATTTTTTCAAAAAACCAGCTCTTGGTTTCATTAATCTTTTGGATTGTTTTTTTTTTGGTTTCCAACTCATTGATTTCCTCTCTAAGTTTTATTATTTCCTTTTTTTCTGCCTGGGTTGGGCTCCTTTTGTTGGTCTTTTTCTAATGTCTTCAGCTGTGTAGTCAGGTTATTTATGTGGGCCCTTTCTTGTTTCCTGATGAATGCTTGCAGAGCTATAAACTTCCCTCTTAACACGGCTTTTGCCGTGTCCTACAAGTCTTATAATTGGTGTCTTCATTTTCATTTGTTTCCAGAAATCTTTGTATTTCCTGTTTGATTTCTTCTATGACCCATTTGTTGTTCAGGAGTGAGCTGTTCAGTTTCCAGGTGTTTGGTTTGACTCCCTGTTTCTGTGTACGGTTAACTTCCATTTTGCCATAGCAATCAGAGAAGAAAAGGACATCAAGGGCATCCAGATAGGCAAGGAAGAAGTCAAGCTATCATTATTTGCAGATGACATGATATTATACCTAGAGAACCCTAAACTCTCTACCAAAAAACTCCTAGAAACAATAGACTCATATAGTAGAGTGGCAGGATACAAAATCAACACCCAAAAGTCGGTGGCTTTCCTATATACAAATAACAAAAGAGATGAAAGGGATATTAAGGAAACAATTCCATTCACAATTGTGCCACAGAAAATCAAATACCTAGGAATCACCTTACCCAAGTGTGTAAAGGATCTGTACAAAGAAACTACAAGACACAGCTCCAAGAGATAAAAGAGTACACAAGAAAATGGAAACATATTCCCTGCTCATGGATGGGGAGAATCAACATTGTCAAAATGGTAATACTCCCTAGAGCTCTATACAGATTCAATGCAGTTCCTATGAGGATACCCATGACATTCTTCAAAGAAATTGACCAAACGCTCCTGAAATTTGTATGGAACAATAAACCCCCAAGGATAGCTAAAGCAATCCTCGGGAAAAAGAAGATGGGAGGCATCACCTTTCCCAACTTCAAACTGTACTACAAGGCAGTAGTAATTAAAACAGCATGGTATTGGAATAAAAACAGACCTGTGGACCTATGGAATAGAATTGAGTATCCTGACACCCAACCTCAAACACATGATCATTTAATCTTTGATACAGGTGCAATGAGTCTAAAATGGAGTAAGAAAAGCCTCTTCAACAAGTGGTGTTGGGAAAACTGGGCAGCGACATGTAAAAAAATAAATTTGGACCTGTGTCTAACACCATGCACAAAAATCAGATCAAAATGGATTAAAGATCTCAATATCAGACTTGAATCCATAAAGCACATTGAAGAAAATATAGAAAAAACCCTCCACGACATTGAAGTTAAAGGCATCTTCAAAGGTGAAACATCACTAACAAAGCAACTAGAAGAAAGGATAAACATATGGGACTACATGAAACTAAAAAGCTTCTGCACCTCAAAAGAAACAGTGACTAAGATACAAAAGCAGTCCACAGAATGGGAAAGAATATTCACCCAATACTCATCTGATAAGGGGTTAATATCTAGGATATATCAGGCACTGGTAGAACTTTACAAGAAGAAAACAAACAACCCCATCACAAAATGGGTAGAAGAAATGAACAGAAACTTCACCAAGGAAGAAATTCGAATGGCCAAAAAACATATGAAAAAAATGTTCATCATCACTAATCATCAGAGAGATGCAAATCAAAACAACAATGAGATACCACTTTACACCACAGAGACTGGCACATATTCAAAAGAACAAGAACAACAAGTGCTGGCGTGGATGTGGGGAAAAGGGGACACTCATCCATTGTTGGTGGGAATGCCAGCTGGTACAGCCTTTCTGGAAAACAATATGGACTTTTCTCCAAAGACTAGAAATTGAACTCCCATTTGACCCAGCCATACCACTCCTGGGAATCTACTCTGGGAAACCAAAAATACGCAGCGGAAACACCATCTCTATTTTTATGTTCATAGCAGCATTATTCACAATAGCCAGAATCTGGAAGCAACCAGAGTGCCCGAAAATCAATGACTGGATAAAGAAGCTTTGGTACATCTACACAATGGAATACTATGCAGCTGTTAGGAAAAATGAAGTTATAAAATTTGCCTATAAATGGATGGACATGGAGAAGATTATGTTGAGTGAAATTAGCCAGAAGGAGAGAGAGCAGATACAGAATGACTGCATTTATTTGCATGGCATAAATATATATTTACATATTATGATACCAATATCCAAGGTCAAGTGAAACATATATCAGGAGGTCTTGTCAAAGGTGGAAATTATCCCAAACGTGTGGGAGTCAGAGGTTAGTTAAGACAGAAAATGGAACAGTGTGCTAATAATTGTCGAGGGTACTAATGCCAACCTAGAACTGAGTATTAAATAGAGGCAAAAGGGTACACATGACAACCTTTTAATGTATGTTCTGTAATCCATAGTCTGGAAGGAAAGGAAAAGAGAAAGAGAGAGAAAGGGAAAGAAATAAAGAACCTGCCATGGAGGTGGGCTGGGGAAGGGGGAGGGAACCGGGGATGTTGGTGGTGGGAGATGGGCACTGGTGGAGGGACGGGTGCTGGAACACTGTATGACCAAAACCCAAACATGAACTTTTTAATTGTAAAAAAAAATAAAATAAAACAACATAATTTAAATTATTCAAGAAGTATGAACTTTACTTGGAAGAAAATCAAGCATTTAGCATTTAACCTTGTTAAAAAATTATTCTGAGTTGTTTATTTATTCCACTTTCTTGCTTTATTGAGTAAAGAACTTTGAGGGTTGTTTTGACCTCATTTTTGCCTTGAGTGAGGCAGCAATGAATGTGAGAATGAACTTGCAGAATTATATACCATCAGGTTGAAAGGGTAAGAGAAAAGGCCTCATATCCTCATTATTGCCTAAGGGAAAGTAAGTTAGTGGGTCAATGTGACTTGCACTTGTTCTGCTAGGCCTAGAACTCAAGTCTCTCTTTCTATGCTGAGATATTTCCATTATTCATATTAGAGGGCTTGGGGGCTGATATATACCTATTCCAGAACAGCTTAAGATTCTAAGTAAACTTTCGGTATCTCTTTTTAATTTTTCTCTTGGGTCTTAGAATGTAGCTATTCAAAATGCAGTGATTTCAAGTTTTTACTTGAAACAGTTTTGTTCCTGTTTATTAAACTTTTATTAGAAATATAATTTATTCTAACTCTTTAAAGTGAAATTTGTAGATAATGCTCCATCTCCAGAGTCAGGAGATGGCTCAGAGAACTGGAGCACTAACTTTGCCAGGATGCCCAGATCCAATTTTTTGTGCTTCCTGGTTGCCTGAGCACCACTGGAAGTGAGCCCTGGGGACAAATAATGATCATCAACATACTTGCCTCTCTCTTCCCCTCCCAAGTGCTGTTCCTTCACTTTAAAAGATTGACATGATATAATCTAAACAAAGGGAATGATGCCCAAATCCCATAGACCAGTAGCTTTCAGTCTGCAGTTCATGGACAGGTGCTGGTCACAGGTACAAGAAGGTTGGAAATCACTATCAGAAACTGCCAGGAACACCGCTGGGGTCCCCGACAGTGCTGGGAGGCGATTTTCCTTCTACCTGCGAAGCCGGTGGGGAATGGATGAAAACTCAGGAATCCGATGCAGGTTTTAAAATGCTTTACTTATCACAGGTTCAGGCATTCAAGTCAGCAGTAGAAAAAACCCTATGCTTAGGATTCCTGGCTAAAACCCCAGCCACATGTAGGCCAAGATGGCGGCCACCATGTGTTAAGGCCCTGTAAAGAGAAGACAAAGACAAGACTCCCAAGAAGGGTGCGAGCTCACAAAGAGAGAGCCCAAAAGAGAGAGAGAGAGGAAGCAGGCTGGTTTTATACCCCTGCAACTCAGACCTCCCACTATTATGGGAAGCAGGACAGGTCAAATGCCCAAAGGTAATTTCTCCCAGCACCTCACCTAGGCCCTATTATATGTTAATGTTTTGAGCCAAGATCTGCCTGACAATGCCTTTATAGGGTAGAGAAGGGGGTTTCTGAGATGGCATGTCTCTGTACCAAAGACTAATACTAATGTCAGTTAAATATTTCTCTAAGCCTTCACAAGAGTCCCGTCTACTTCATGGTAGTTTTGTATTTTAGTTGTCTTTGAGTTATCAGGGAGCCATGCTTGCTTGCTTGGAGGCAAACAGCATTTCTCTCTGGTCTAATTACTTAGAGATCCAATGTGGCCAGGCAAATATGCTGGTAAGATCTGGCTAGCCCCACGATGATTATGGTAGCATGAGAGAATATTTATACTAGCCAGTACAGAATACATGGTCAGATAAATTGCCACATTTAGACTACCCCCTTATCTACGAAGTGACCTGCAGGAGGCAATCCAGGGCAGATGCAGAGGCTCTTAGAGGAGTCCTGCAACAAGAGACAGCCTGTGCTTATATTCCAGGGCTGGATGGGGTCAGCATAGATTGATGCTTAAGTAAAGGTGAGCATGTTAGATCAGATGAGATTCTCAAAGGCTGTGCACATGCTTTGCCCACAGAACTGAGTGGTTCTGCCCCACACCACACACCATAGCAGTGATACCCCCTGCTTCACAGAAAAACCCTCAGCACAGAGCCAGGCAGAGCCTCTAAGCACTACTGGGTATGGCCCCAAACAAATAATAGAAACCAGAAGCAAGATTACTATGGTAAAGCCATGTCCGCTTTTATGCATAAGACACTAACTTTTCTGTGTCTTTTATGTTTTCCCCAATTCCCTCTTCTTTACCTTTCATTGAATACATTCTACTTGCCAGGTTCTGCAAAAAGGCGAGAGAGTTAGTCCTGAAAGCTCAATTCCTCGGGCATGCTCAGGTTGGGGTCCAGAAGGACAATTGGAACAAAATTGGCTTATGGGTCTCTGAACACAAGATTCGGCAATGAGAGCTGCCCTTAGGGTGGGGAAAAATGCTGTAGCCTCTCCTCACCTCCTATTTGACGTGAGTCTGCCCACCCTGTGGAGCGCTATTCAACTTACAACACTGAGGCCCTGTACCACGGAATACTAAATCCATTCCTCCTGTCTGGCTCTGGAAAACACCATTCTGCTCTCCAGTTCTATGAACTAGATTACTCTAGAAACTTCTTGCAAGTGGAAGCATAGCTATGGCTGGCTAATTTCAGTAGCCATAGTACACTCAAGGTTGAGCCAAGCTGTAGTATTTTCAAAAGTTACTTCCTTTTGGCAACTGAATCTCCTCTCACTGCGATTATGTCCCACATTGTATTAATCCACTCAGCAGGACACGTGACTGCTCTCACCATTTGACAATTGTGAATTCCTTCCTATAATCTTAACTACTCTGTGGAAATGGAAACCCCATTCTGGGGAATGGGCATTTAGGGCTGATGGTTCCCAAGTGAACACTAGATCTAGTTTCACAAAACAAGGAACTTGTTGTCCTGAGGCTTTTAAAGAGCTATTTTTGCTTCCATGCTAGAGTCACACGCTGGACACGGCCTGTTTCCCTGTGGCAC
This sequence comes from Cryptotis parvus, assembly GCA_021461705.1. NCBI lineage: Eukaryota > Metazoa > Chordata > Mammalia > Eulipotyphla > Soricidae > Cryptotis > Cryptotis parvus. The sequence goes on along the minus strand of JAJIBD010007329.1, from coordinate 34,580 downwards.
TGTGGACGCACCTCCAGTGAGAGCAGATGTAGGAACAGTATAAAGAACAGCTTTGTGCAATTTCAGAGTGTCACCATCTATTAGGCATGGGTGGACTTAGGGTATTCAAAGAGAGGCTTCTGCACACAGACTAAGGATGTAGCCTTTGGGCCCTAATCTTAACTGTTACCCTGAGCCTACAATACATGTGACAAAGGAGACCTTGCCTTTGTCTTCATTCCCTTGAGTTATCCCAAGCCAACCAATGTGATGGTCTGGTGCCTGCCTTCTCTTTCTTCACTCTTCTTTCGTTAGTGACTCACTAGTCACCCATAACCTCTGCGGTGCAGTGTCAGGGCTTCTGAAGATGAGTCTTTGCCAAGGGCTTGTCATTGAGACTCAGAATCCCAGGACTTTGTTGACAAAAGGCGAGTCTCTGTGAACCTCAGCCTCCTGCAGATGTGGGTGCCAACACCAGAAACTGACACAAAAGAGCCCCTTAAGTCTTGTCCAATGTCTCCTTATTCATCTTTCAGGATGGTTCCCTGGGAGAGCTGAGTGCCCTTCCTATGGACCAGCAGAGGTGATTCACTTGCTGAAAAACCCTTATACCAAAGCAGTTACATGGGAAGACACTGTCCAGTGGATAGCTTTTTGGGTATTCTTTACTGTACACCCTCCAGCAAAATGAAACAAAAATCAAAAGCCTGTTTTCAAAGGCTGAGGGGAGTATGGCTGGCAGTTATTTATCGTCTGTGGAACAGGAATGCCTACACATGATCCTCTTGTGCTTTCTGGCTGTGTGACCCAGGGCAATTTATTTAACCTCTTCATGCTTCAAAGAGCTGGAGTCTAAAATATAAGAGAAAATAGTTCCCAAATCATGGTGGTTGAGGATTTTATGAGTGCAGACATGCAGAGAACTTAAAATAGTGCTTGGCAAATTGGCCAATAGATTAATACATAGGTTGAGTCTGATACCATCACCAAAAAATAACTTTGTTGTCTGTTATTTAGGGAGATGATAAAATCATCTTCCTTGGAACCTTTAATGGAGTCACTTCCAAACTGTTCATCCTATTAGCGATGAGATTCTATTTGAGGAGATAACATCATGAAAATACAGAAACCACAAGGATTCCCTACAGGTTCAGTGAATGGGTCACAAGTCTGCCCACGGGCACTGCCGTTGTGACTGTCTACCCTGGCACTCCAACGGTGCTAATGGTGGCCTCTGACCAGACAGATCTTCTAAATTATCAGAACACACAGACTGTGTGATTGACTCTCATTCCCTGTGATCAGTTTTCGTTATGTGATCCAGAGTTGGCTGAAAACAACACACCAGACCCCATGACAGAGACTCAGCCTGGCTAACACAGGTGGAGAAGAGGTGGGAGGTTGGAGCAGCAGAGCATGGCACGGGTACCTGGGGATGCTGATGATGTGAGCCCCAAGGGACACAGTATGTCCCAGAAGAGCTCAGTGTACTATGAGCCTCAGACTCTTTTCCTAAGAAAAGAACTTCTATATGACCTGAACACGTTCTATCTTTGCCATAACCCATTAACAATAGGTAGGTCTCTTGCCTTATACATGGCCAACTCAGGTTCTATTCCCAGCATCCCATATGGTCCCCTGAGCCCTACCAGGAGTGATCCCAGAGCACAGAGCCAGTGGTAAGCCATGAACAACGCTGGGTGTCTATTTTACCCCCTAAAATAGACAAAAAGTGATCTAAATAAAGGGGATTCATGCTCAAAATTAAAAGTTCCCAGATAGGAAACATAGAGGACACTGGGAAAAAATTTTTCTGCGTGTAATGAACATGGTTCCTTTATCCGTAAAATCTACCTTTGCTTCAGTACCTGTAAGTGCTACAGGCTCACCTCTTCCCCCTTTCTGTTCTGTTCTAGCTGCAGAGGAAATGGATCTTTGCAGTGACCTCTCACTTCCTGCTCAGCATTCAGGAAGAAACTGCAGCTTCTATTTAGCAGGAAGCCCAGCGATGTTTACATCAGATGCCACCTTCTGTTCTTGGGCTTGAACGAGGAGCTTCAGCTGCAAATGGAGGAACCCACCCTCATGTGGTTTGATCATGGGCCTGCCAAAGCTGCCTTAGGCCAGCACCTTTCTTCCTTCTATTGCAGGCCCTTCTCGGGGTCTCCTAGGAAGTGGGTGCTTTGTTCTGGATATTATGCTGTAAGCCAGAATTGACAGATTCCCTGACATGGATATCAGACCCCCTTCATAGCTGCAACTATTTTAATCTTCGCTCACCTGGTGTTAGTTTAACAAACATGTATTGATGCCCATGGCTCAGACTCTGCCACACTTTGGTGGATAAACAAAAGAAAATCAGGGGTGGGAAGAGGAGGTCAAAGAGATAGTTGAGGAGTTAAGACAATTGCCTTGCACACAGCCAACCCACACTCAATCCCCAGGTCTGCGGAGAGCACTCTGAGAAGCCAGAGGACTGAAGATGGAGTCCAGAGCCAGGAGTAAGTTCTGAGCACTGCTGGGTGTGAACCCTCCTTCCAAACCAAGGAGAGCCCTGCCCTCAAAGACCTCACAGCTGTGGATGTATCATTAAGATTGTGGGTGTCCATCAAAAGATGGAATAAAGGCTCCATCTGAGGAAAGACAGGGAGGGCCCCACTTCCTGAGGGATGCAGGAATAAGGGGGGCATCCAGGCAACCAGGGATATATCATGAAGGTGTGGGGTCAGCTGTGTTTTAGTGCCAGGGAGGACTGGAGCTCTGCCCCGGGCGTTGCTGACCACCCAGCTAATGCGTAGATTGCCCAGGAAGGAATTCTGTCTCCACCAGAATCTGCCTAGCAGAAGAGAAAGGTGGGGCTGGTGGCTGCGGGCAAATGTATACCCACAGATAGGTACACAGCACACAGCACACATGCACACACATACAAGCACACACATATATTTCCACAGCAGCAGTGGAAATATTATAGAAAGTTTTCTTTGTAATCTTCATGGAAATGCACATGGGAAATGAAGGAGCAGAAGAAGGGGAGAAGGTGAGAGACCATTGGCGTGGGCTACAGGGTGAGGGGGGCCTTTCTTCAGCAGCCAAGTCCCTGATGGCCCCTTACAAAGTGAAGGCAATCTGTCTTGCTGAGTCTTGGCGATTTTGTTGAGATGATAACATCCAACTAAACACCATGGAAATTATGGAACAAAAGGCATGGATGGCTCCAGCACTGTTCCAAAATGAGCATCTAGCAAGGCTTCTCTGTGAGAATAGTGCCTCTGTTTCACAATTTCATGCCTGTTCCGCCTGCTCAGCACCCAAAGGGGGCATGGGGACCGGGATTCTCACCAGGAGAGGAGGCGGGAGAGAGTCATGTCACGTTTGTCTCCAACTTTGCTTCCCTTGTCCTCCTCCTGACAAGCCCTTCGGCACCTGACTGCCTGGGGCCTCTCCTACTTCCATGTCCCTGGCAGGAGAGAGGGGCTGAGGTGACATCTGTGCTACATGTTAGGTGTGGCAGCTGGATATGCTGAAGATACAATGGATGCTGGCATCATTTTGTGTGTCTTTCTAGTTGCTAGGAAAATGTGTGAGAATAATGAGAAAGATACAGTTGCTGGAACTGCTTTAACCCCAAGCCCAGAACCCAGTCACGGTTCGCATTCCAATCCCCTTCAAAGGCTGGAGGCAGGAGTTGCTGTCTGCACGAAACCACCCATGGCATAACTGCTCCAGGAACATCAGAGATCTTGGAACTGTCCTGCTGGTTAGTAAAACAGTTCGTGTGTCAGTCACCTTTCCCAGAACAGTCCCTTTCCGTGGGCCGACAGCCAGAAGGCAGACAGGAAGCTATGACATTGAGTTTCTCAAGAAATTGTAAGACATGGGGCCTGAGCGATAGCCTAGCAGTTGGGGTGTTTGCCTTGCATGCGGCGGTCTGTGCTGGCCTGGGTTTGATCTCTGGCATCCCATATGGTCTCCTGAGCACCGCCAGGAGTAATTCCTGAGTGCAGAGCCAGGAGAAACCCCTGAGCATTGTTGAGTGTAACCCAAAAAAGCAAAAAAAAAAAAAAAAAAAAAAAGAATTTTAAGACCAAGATGACATCTCAAGAAATTTCTTTGTCCTCAGGCCCAAACCAACTCCAATGCATACCAGCTGGACCCCTTTAAGAGATGAAGGAACTGGTACCTGCTAATACTGGTCAGTGAATGATGTCGCGCCAGCCCAGAGAAGGATGGAGACCCTCAGGAGAGGGAAAACTTCAGGAGCAAAGGGTCAGGTCAAGACCACCAGCACTTCAAGTTTCTTTTCTTTTGATTACACCCAAGCAATACATTCTCTCACCTACATAGAAATCCCCAAGCTGGGGCAGTTGAGGTCAAACCCTATAAAACAACCTTGTAAAGTACTCATTGCTATCTCCCCTGGAGAAGCTCACATTTTCTCTTGAAAGTATTAGTCTCTCTGTCTCTGTCTCTGTCTCTCTCAGCTGAGAAACCTGACGATCAGGACTGACTTTCCTTTTTTTTTTTTTTTTGAGGTGCAAACTCTCCCTTTTGCCTATGACCTGGCTCCTGAGAGCTCTGAGGTGGGATCATCTCCCAGGCCATGCAGGCCAGGTGGCTCAGCTGAGATGGTCACATCCATGCCCGGCTGGAGTTGGCAGCTGACTTGGCTGCACTAATCTACCCAGGCCACTTCCCAGGGAGGAGAAGAATGAAGATGGGCTGGAGGTAACATTCTCTATGGAGTCAGCTGCCTCCCTGGCCTTTTTTCTCCACAGACTTCAAACCTGTGTAAATTCATGAAGATAAGGACTCAGAAGTGCAGCAAAATTCATAAAACCCCAGGAAGCAAGTGCTGACTTGCTCACTCCTGTGTTCTGTCCATTTTCCTTTCCTGACTTTCTGCTTCACTGAGCTCTGCCTGCAGGCCTCCCACCAGGTTGCATCCAGCAGGGAGACCAGGCAGTTTCTTCTTCCTGTGGGTCTACCATAGCACGGCTCCCACACTTGGGGGTGCTTTGGCTTCCTGTCGCCCCTTGCCCACCTTGCTTGCTTCCCATGAGAAGCCACATCTGTGGTCTTTTGCTCTCCCACCCTCTGAGTCTCTGAGGGCAGACTGGCCCGTCCCTGTTGTGATACTCAGCCTGTGTGCTCAGTAACGCAGTACCTGGGCACTGGCAGAGGACAGTCCAAAGGGAGTGATCACCTGGTAACTAACACTGGACAACAGTCTCCTGTCCCTCTAACAGGATCATTCTCCAGAATACTGTGGAAGGTGTTAGCTACCCCCGTTCCAGTACCTTCCGGACCTGGCCTTCTCTCCAGGATTGCAACTGAGGACCCCTTAACTTTAATATTTAAGCTGGTGCCTGCCACAACTGGGGGCTCCAATGGCCTTCCTCCTGGGTTGTGCATTTGTCACAACCCAGGGAACCTATTCAGCCACAGTATGCTGCAATACTACACAGAGTGGCAGGGACAACCACCCCCCCCCACACACACACACACCAACTATCCTCTAGGTCTTATTTGCATGCCAGTTAAACTTTTGTCTGAAGTGGGTCCAGTGCCTGCAGACTAGACCATGTGTGTGTGCTTCTCTGGACAGTGTCTGTGCTCAGGGCTCAGGACTTCCAGTCAGAGACCAGGCAGCTCCCTGGCCGCAGAGGCAGCTCCTGGGGAAAGCAGGGGTCTGGGTTACCATGTAGGGAAATAAAAAGACCCCCAACCCACAGATTCCTGTTCTGGAAGAGCTGTCAAGAAAACCTCCTTCCTAAGAGAAAGTCCTTTCAAACAAACAAAACCCAGTGGGCTGTATTCTATTGTAAATTCTTGCTGTTCTTCCCCTCCCCCCCCAGCCTTTTTCCTTTTTACCATAAAAATGCAAACCCAGGCTCAGGAACAAGTCTTTCTACATTATATCAAAGCAATAGAACTACTGGTGATATTAATAATACTTTACATTTATAGAGTGTTTTTCACCTTTAAAGCCCTTTGTAAATATTAACTAATTAATCCCCTTAGCAACAAAGTGCTGACTTTGTTTGCTTCTAGGCAGAAACCGGCGGTGAATTATAAATTTCCCTGTGGAGTGATTTCGCTTTTTGTCCTCTCAAATATACAACATGGATTGAGATGTTTCTTCAGCCTGATTCTATAGTCAGAATTTTAAAAAAAATGACGACTCAAGAAATGAGGAAAGAAAAGGAATGGTGGCTGTGAGCCATTTGTCCTGGCTGTCTGCCTGCTCCTGTGAAAGGCAGAGGTGCTTTCTTGAATGCTGACACAGCAGCCTGTTCCCCCAAGGTGTCTCCAGGTGGTACCCACTCTGAGGAAAGAGTCTCAGGTTTCTTGAAATCCGGGGTCCTTCCTGTCTGAACACTATGGGATCTGCAGCTGTGAGCCTGGCTGCCATCAGATTGTGCGATTCCTCAGATGCAGGAAAAACAATATGAATGACCTTGACCTTGACCTTCCTGACATAAAGACAAATCCCTGGGCCCACCCTTCCACAAGGCCCCCAGACTCTGCATGTGGTTTTTCAGGCCCCTCTGTTCTTGCTTCCTCCATAAACCCATTTGATTTGTACACTGTGTGTGGGTGTGGGTGTGGGTGGGTGGGCGGGGTGGCAGTTGAGCCACACCCAGCTGTGCTCAGGGTTTGTTCCTGGCTCTGTGCTCAGAGATCATTCCTAGAGGGATCATATTTGGTGCCAGGGACCAACTGGTTCTTGTGCTCACATTCTGGACCCTCATATATGTATATTACTGTTTACAGACATTTCCAGACATTAGCTGGGCCATTGACTATTGCAGAGAGAGCCCAGGTTTGGTTTTCAGCTATGGAATGATTCCCTGATCTTTATCCCAGAGACTAACTCCCAACACCAGCAGCACCACAGCTGTGAGCCTTCAGCAGGAGCCATAGTGCAGCCCTGTGGAACCCGCCCAGCACCCGGCAGTGGTTCCTGGGAAGGAATGGGCTCATCTACCCCTGGTTTTCCAGCTCCGCTGCCCTGGGGGTCTCCCTGCCTGCAGCCTGGGGAGTGGGTCCTAATGAATGAATCACTGGAAGTCGAGGCCTTCTACCTCTGAAGGGTCTGGCTGATAGGGGGGCCGCAGATGAGGGCGTCACTGTGTGGCTGCCCAGGCACTGTTGGCTCCCCTCTCGCTGTACCCACAGCCTCCACACAGCACGCATTGGCCAGAGCCCTTCCCAGCCCGGCATGGAGCATCATCCCCACCTACATCCAGGGAAGGGTCTTCTCAAAGCCCGCCTCCTGTCGGGAACGCCGGGTCCCCAACAGTGTCAGGACAGAAGTTCTCTTCTACCTCCGAGAACGCCGGGGAACAGATGAAAACTCACGAGTCCAGTGCAGTTCCAGAAAGGCTTTTAATAGTACAAAAGCTCTTCCACAGCACTCCAATATAATGAACAAATCTAGCTCTGGTCCGAACTTAGACCATACAAAAGAGCCTAAGTCTCCCACCAAAGAGAGAGGATCTCACCCGAGCTGAGTCCTACCCAGAAGAAGGAGCAAAAGGCCAAAGAGCAAAATGCCAAAAGCCAAAAGCAAAAGGCAGAGGAGCCAAAGGCCACAGGAGCCAAAAAGCCGAAAGCTAAAAGGCCCAAAAGGTGAAGGGGCCTCAAGTCAGCCCCTTATATACACCAAAGTAATCCAGGGAGGGGCATGTCAACAAAGAACTCTAAACAGAGTGTAGTGCCACACCCTATTGCAGGTATAAACAAAGGTTATGCCAAGGATAAATCCCGAGATTATCTCTTATGTAAAACACTGGAGAGAGAGAGAGGGCTGATATAAAGTAATACATCTTAATTTCATGAACTTCATGTAATCTAGATGGTATCTATAAGGTCCTTCTTATTATTATCTGCACCAGGGTGATTCTGAGTATCTTGTTCTTGTGTACTGAAAGGGTCACACTTGCCTGCTTAGAGCAAACTAGTATGATCCTTCCTATAGTCTTCCTATAGACTCAACGTAGCCAGGGTGGTAGTCTCCTGGTAAATTCTAACTGTCCCACGCTGGGTGCAGTGGGTATAAAGAGGAGCTGTGCACAATCTAGAAAACATAGAAGTCTTAGTAGATGTATAAGTCAGAAGCTATTCAGTCAAGGTGACTTCTGTAACTGCCACACCCTCTAGCAGTGTTTACATGGAAGAGAGGTCTCATTAGAATGAACCTTGGCTTAAATAAGATTAAGCTGGGATGGGCAAAACAACAAAACTCCCAGAATAGTTAAACCTGTCCTCCAACAGTCCCCCATGGACTCCACCCACACTCTGCCCTCCTTTCCCATCAAGGTTCTTTGACTTGATCACTCGTTTATTTTTGTTGAGGGGGCCTCAGCTGTCACACATGGTGGTGTACTAGGGATCCTGCAGTACCAGGATTCAAGTCAGTGTCATAGTCACTGCATGCTAGACAACTGTCTCAACCTTTTGCCCTGTATCCTGTCGCCCATATCACTGGGAAATATGAGAGTGGCACCTTGGTTTTGATACCTGAGGAAGCCAAGGCACAGCCAGCTATGATCAGTGGTGATGGAGTCAAGGAACAGCCAGGTGTGGTCAGTAGTGATGGAGCCAAGGCACAGTCAGGCGTGGTCAGTAGTGATGGAGCCAAGGCACAGCCAGTCGTGGTCAGTGGTGATAGAGCAAATGCACAGCCAGCCGTGGTCAGTGGTGATGGAGCAAAGGGCAAAGGCACAGCCAGCCATGGTCAGTAGTGATGAAGCTAAGGCACAGCTAGCCATGGTCGGTAGTGACAGAGACACTTCTCAAGCCCATCTGGGAACTTGCGTGCACAACAGTACACACACAGCACCACAGCACATGCACATAGGACAACATGAGCACATCTGAACACGCCGCACACACACACACAAACCCACACACACACCATGTGGAATGCACTGGAGATGTTCACACACCCAAAGTGAAGGACAACTTGGAGTTGCCTTGTCAGTTTGCTTCTTGCTTCCAGAGTCTTGCTGGTCCTCAGAATGCCCTGAGAGACCAAAGAAAATCTGCCCCCAACCTCTGCCCTGTGTTCTTTCTGGGTCTGGGCTGTCACCTCTGTCCTATGGACTGGCCCCTCTGTTCTTTCCTGCCCATGCTGTCCCTTCTCAGTCCTATGGACCAGCCTGTCTGCTCCTTCCTGGTGAATGGGCCCATCTCCTCCTTGCTTGTTGCTCTCCCTGGGGAAAGGCTTTGGGGGCCTTACAGCAGGAGGCAAATGTTTCCTCTCTGCTGCTCTCCATCCTGCCTTTCTGAACTGACTGTGTGCCCTGAGCGAGGAGGGTAGACCCTGTGGCACACTTCTGGTGCCTCCTGTGATTTGCTCCACTTCATCCAGGCATAAGCCTAGCTGGGACGTGGAGCTGACGTCCCTAAGCCCAGCTGGCCCCCAAGCTGGTGGTCAGCCCCTTCTATGGCCTCTGAGCCTCCCCTTAGGTACATCTTGAAAATCACTGTGTTGCTTTCTTGATTTATCACAGGCTTCGTACTGTGGGATCTCAGGTATGGAGCCACATGTTTGGCGTGTATCACATCCTATCACTAACTACCCTAGTTCCAGATCATTCCACCACCAAAGACCCCTCTACCCACTCTCCCCTCCTTAGCAACCTCTTAAGTCCTGTCACCAGAACACTCCTCCCTGTCACAAAGTTCTTTTACCTGAAAGCCCCCACAACTCCCTTCTTCCTGCTAGCAAGTTTGGTGTTGACGTGTGACATGCTGGACCCAAGGTTAGCTAGGGGAGTCCAGCTTTCCTGGGGGAATTCTCTCCTAGAGAGTAGAAGGGACCCTGTGGGGACTTAAAGACAGACATCACGCCTATGACAAGGGCTGTTTGTGTAGACTTTATGGCGGGTAGCTCTTGCCTTGCACACAGTTCACCCAACTTAGACCGCTGCCACCCCAAATGGTCTCCTGAGTATTTCCAGGAGTGACTCCTGATCTCAAAGTCAGGAATAAGCCTTGGGAACAACTGGATATTTCCCCACCCCTTAAAAAAAGAAAAAAAGAAGACTCAGTTTGTATTAGGGCGGTCCTGAGTACTGGTGCTGGACCTGCCTGCTTCTAAACAGGCTGTACCCCAGCCACACAGTGGAAGGTGTATAGTCAGTGCCCAAACTCTGGGCCAGCTGATGACTGTTGTTCCAGAGACGCTGGTTTGTTTTCTGTGACATTGACAAAGCCAATGTACCCACGCAGCAGTGAACAGCCAACAGTTATAGAGCAGCAGCCTGTGAGAATCCATCCCGTGCTTGCCTGTGACTCCTCCCGGGACCAGCTCCCCTTGGGTGACCATCAGACAGACTCCAGGCAGTGCACACCAAGGTTCCAAGTGGGTGGCATCCCCTGGAGGCTGTAACTGAGCTCCCACCTGAACCAGCTCTCTCATATCACCCCATGCTCCCCAGTCCAGGTTTGGGAAGTCCAGCCCTGCCCACGTCAGGCTTCTGCTGCTTCCCAAGGGAGCATCCTGGGGCAGAGCTGTTGCCAAGGACAACCGAGGCTGTCCTGGATATTCACACTCTGCTCCATTGTCTTCCCTCACAGTGCAGCCAGGGAAGAGCATGTTTTAATGAGCAGCGTGTGGCAGCGCCCATGGGCTCAGGGTACCCTGCACACAAGGGGTGCCTGTGAGGGGACACAGCCCTGCACACATTGTGTCAATGGGAGGACATAGCCCTCACACATTGTGTCAATGGGGACAACGCAGCCCCACACACAGTATCAATGGGGGCAATGCAGCCCCACACACACTGTGTCAATGGGGGAACACAGTCATGCACACACTGTGTCAATGGGGTGACAAAGCTCTGCACACACTTTGAGTGGCTGAGAGAGTCCGGGAGACACCTCCACCAACCCGAGTTTCTCATCTCAGCTACATGCGTGTCTCCTATGCTGTCCACACTGAGACCACGGGACCCTCGCACCTCCCTGCAGACAGAGATGGGGACATGTCTCTCTGCCCCCAAGTCAAGGACTCAAGGACAGTGGATTTGTTTGTTTGGTAAGAAGCATTGGGTCATAGATGGTCATGCTCAGGGTTCACTCCTGGCTCAGTGCTCAGGGCTTACTCCTGGCTCTGTGCTCAGGTATCACTCCTGTCTCTGTGCTCAGAGATCACTCCTATCTCTGTGCTCAGAGAGCACTCCTGACTCTGTGCTCAGAAATCACTCCTGACTCTGTGCTCAGAGATCACTCCTGACTGTTCTCAGGGCTCACTCCTGTCTCCATGCTCAGTGCTCACTTCTGACTCTATGCTCAGGGCTCACTCCTGGCTTTTTATTCAGGGCTCACTCCTGGTTCTATGCTTAGGGGTTTACTGCTGGCTCTGTGCTCAGAGATCACTCCTGGCTCTGTGCTCAGGGAACACACCTGGATCAGTGCTCAGGGATCACTCCTGGATCAGTGCTCAGAGTGCAGTCCTGGATCAGTGCTCAGGGATCACTCCCAGTTCTATGCTCAGGGGTTAACTGCTAGCTCTGTGCTCAGGGATCATTCCTGGTTCTGTGCTTAGGGATTACTCCTGTCTCCTGGCTCAGAGATCACTCCTGGCTAGGTGCTTAGAGAATACTCCTGTCTTTGTGCTCAGGGATCATTTCTGGCTCAGGGATCATTTCTGGCTCAGGGATCACTCCTGGCTCTGTGCTTAGGGATCACTCCTAGTTCAGTGCTCAGGGCTCACTTTTGTCTCTGTTCTAAGGGATCACTCCTAGCATTGCTGGAAGACTATATGGGGTGCCAGGATCAAACCCAGGTTGGCCACATGTAAGGTAAGAGTCCTCCCTCCCCACTGTACTCTCTCCCAGGGAGTACCAGGGAGCAGGGTGCTCTGCAGAGAGGCAGAGAGTCCCTCAGGGCCAACAACCCAAACTGGAAGGGAGGGCAAAGGTCAAAGTGGAGAGAGTCAGGGCCAGTGAGTGGTGCTGAGGTGTGGGGGTGAGGGACGCCTCAGGATTTCCTGGTTCTAGATCAGAGGTTTCCAGATATAAATGGCTCCTGCTCACTTTTCAAGAACAAAATCACTAGCTGGGCCCTTTCCTGAAAAATGCATTTTTTTTTAGCAAATCAGCAAAGTAGTCCCAATTTTTTTCCAGGGGTACTGTCCCAGCAAGGTGCTGTCCGAGTAGTGCAGGTTGGAGGCAGTAGGGTTCTGTCTCTGACTGGGGCCAGGCTTGGGATATGCCCCCACTTCTGGGCAACAAGACAGGCCCTGAAGCCAGGGCCTGGGGGCAGCTGCCTCCTTTGACCCTCTCTTGCCATCCCAAGAAAAGTCCACAAAACGGTGAGGAGAGCTGCAGCCATTTGTCCATCTGGGGACTGGGTGGAGAGTCGCAGGTGAATGAAAACACTTTTGAGGCCCTATTCAGTGGCCCTCCCTCCCCGGGGCTGGCAGTGCAGCAGTTGGCTTGGAGACATTCCTGCCACTCAGGGGTGACACGGAGCAGGTTCATGTCAGGGCTTGTGTGGCACGGAGAGGAGGTGGGGGTCTGAATCCTGCTGCTGTGTGAGCCTCCAACGGCTCCACCACATGGAAGATGAGCAGAGACACCGGTGCCTTGTCACGATCAGTGACTCCCAATGGGATGTGATCAAAAGGAAGCGCCCACGTAAGCCATTAGCATCAGGAGCCAATTTTCAGTCTGAAGCTGCAGTCGGTAAATGTGCTGAGCATTGTGAGGTGAAACCCAGCTCGCTAGTCAGTCCCTGGCTGTTAATAAATACCAAGGAATCAACCACACATGAACTCGTGTTTCCAGACAATTGCTCTACAGTACTTTGTTTTAAAGCAATACACAATCTTCTCAGAGCTCTTACATGTTCAAATTTTTCTTAATTTAAAAAATAATGGGGCCAAAGGGATGGTACAGGGAATAAGGCACCTATTTTGCATGTGACCAACCTTGGATGGATAACCAGTACCATATATGGTTGTGGATGATCTCTGAATTAGATCACCTCAAGTCCCAGTAGGGGTGACCTCTTAGCACAGCTGGGTGAAGCTCAAAAACTAAAGAAGAAGCCAGTAATCATAATTGTCATTAATTTCATTAACTGAACTTTATTTCATCTAACATAAAATCTTCAAAGAGTGACTCTTTTAAAAACAGACATTTAAGAGAGGAAGTTCTTTAGGTGAAATGATCTACATTTCGGTATATAGAGAAATAAACCAAGAGTATGGACAATATAAGTCAATAATAAGCTTCAGACACTAGAGTACAGATTGGGAGTGCCAGGTTGGGAGTGGATGGGCTGCATCATATGAGGGGAAGGATTAGAGCACATGGTGGTGGCTAAGGAGGTCAAGAACATTACTAAGAACATAGCGTGGCAGACAGGAAACAGATTTGTCTACACCCAGGGCTCTGCCCTGGGGACCTTGGATGGTTGATGATCTGACATAGGAAAAGACTGGGCCCTTTGGAATGAACCCAGAGTCATGGCAGAGCCTAGCAAGCCACCCATCGTGTATTCGATATGCCAAAAACAGTAACGATAATGGTCCTCATTCCCAATGAATGGAGATGTTACAGATGCCCGCTCAAGCAAATTGATGAGTGATGGGAAGACAAGTGACAATGTTGATAATAAATAATGATGGGGTGGGAATGGTTGGGGGGGAAGGAAAAGTGGACCAGAAGTGACAGGAATTGTGGATGGACACAACACTTCAATGGAGGGGTGGGTGAAAACTTTGTGCGTCATTATCATGACTTGACACTATTGCTACCTTTAAAATAAACAAACAAAGATGAGTAAACTTTTCACAAAAAGATTTCAGTCCCTGGCACTCTGACTTGGATGGAGCTGCAATGGGCGTACCTCTGCTCTGGCACATGGTCCTTGAGCTTCCTGTTCTTTTGGCTAAAGGAAATTCCCCATTTCCCAACACCAGTCGCTCAGCATCTGGTGAGGGCTGTTTATCTGCCCACCTGTCCATTCATCATCAGCTTATTTATCAGACCCTAATTTTGCGGGGGTTGACTGATCTGTTCAATATCCTTCTTTGGGGGTAGACTTCTTTCCTTTTTTCTTTTTAAACAATAGTTTTTTTTAAGTATTTTATTATACCACCGTGAGCCAGTGCCCATTTCCTACCGCCAACATCTACGATTCCCTCTCCCTCCCCTAGCCTGCCTCCATGGCAGGTTCTTTATTTCTTTCCCTTTCTCTCTATTTCTTTCTCTTTTCCTTCCCTTCCAGACTGTGGATTATAGTACATACATTAAAAAGTTGTCGTGTTATCTTTTTGCCTGTATTTGGTATTTGATGCTCAGTTCTAGGTTGGTATTAGTACTTTTGACAATTTTTGACAATATTTTTGTTTATTTATTTTAACTGAATCACGATGTCGACTTATTTCCCTAAGGTAGACTTGCTGTCACAGAGTGTCATCAGGTGCTAAGGGCCATTACCTGGCTAGAGGACGCTGTCTTCAGTACTACACAGCCCATCGTATCTCCTTGGCAACAGCTGTCCTTCCACACGTGTGTTTTCAGGGCCCCATATGCACTCTTTCCTTTTTTTTTAAATTCCTTTAAGGAATTGTGATTTACAAAGCTGTTGATAGCTGAGTTTCAGTCAGCTGATATTCTAGCACTGAGACCTCCACTAGTGTCCACTTTCCTCTCCCACTGTCCCCAAGTGCCCTCCAGCCCGCCCCCCAGCCTGCTACCTTGACAGTCACCTGTCAAAGTTTGGTGGTTGTAGTTTGAATCTCATGTTCTCAGCATTGTTGAGTCTGTGGTTTGATTTTAGAGACGTAGCACTCTCCCACATTACCAGTATATCCAAGGTCCTTAACCCTGCTCCCTCATTCTTGTCTTCTTCCTGTCTGCCTGTTTTTCTTCCCTGTCCTTCTCTCCTCCTTACTCTGGGGCCAAGGCTGATCTAGGCATCCCTCCACCTTCCCCACCTACCCCTGCTTTATACTACATTTGCATCCCTCATCCTGTTACTCTACAGACCACAGAGATGTGAGATTATCCAGTGTTTTTCTCTCTTCTGGCTTACTTCACTCACCATGATATGGTCCGGCTCAATCGGGTTCCAGCAAATTGCATGATTTTATTGTTCTTTGCAACTGCATAGTTTTCCACTGTACTTGTGGGTTTTCACAGGATTTGAAGTATCCAGATACTGGATTTCCATGATCTGCCTGGAAGTATGCAGAGCTCAGTCAGACCCTATGTTTCTAGCTTCTTAGGGAAATTGCTTCCAGCCCTGTTGCAGGCATCCCCTTCCCCATGCTCACCACTCTCCAGGAGCTGTGGGGGAATCTCATGGGGTGTAGGAAGCAGGTACTGGGGGTAGCAGCTCACTCAGAGCCGACACTCTGCTGTTATGAGTGAGATCACCTGGAGAGGAGTCCTACCGGAATAAGGTTGGGGAAGCCTCCCAAGATATGTGAGGGGCCGTGAGGGCCTGTGTGGGCCTCTGGATGCTTCAGATGCCCAGTGGTTGGCCCCAAGTTCAAAGGCATGAGAGCATTGGTTTGTTTCTTGTCACTAGGGTTGGGATGAATCATCTGTTCTCCCATTTGCCTCCCACTTTTCAAATTAATGTATGAGTAATACACTTAATATTTTCCATGTTAAGAGAAACTCAGAAAGTTAAGACAGACTGTGGGTTGTTCTGTGGTTTTCACAGAATTTTTTTTAAAAAGAAGAAAAACCCAAATACATAGAGATCTTTAACTCTCTCTTATCTCACTCTCTCTAACACACACACACACACACATCAGAGATAAATGTTCACGTTTTCAACCTCTAACCAGTCACATGGACAACAAGGTTAGTACACTGATTTTTCTGAACAAAACCCTCTAGGGCCTTGCTATTTGGAGGAAAGGAAACACAAGGAATGAAAAACAGGGAGTTGGAGGTTGACCCTTTCCAAAACTCCTGAATGAACCAATGAAACATAATGAGCTTCCAAACAATAAAGAACACTAGAAGTAGAAACATGGAGGGGTAAAAAAATACATTTATTAGCTGTGGGATAATTCAGGTCTCTTACTGTGTGTGTTCATGTGTGTTCAGGGAACAGATGGAGAACACTGTAGAGAGAGAAGGTCTTTTTGTTTCTCTTAGAACTACAACACTGTTAAGGCCCCAAACTACTTCAGACAATCACCTTGGCTGTGCGGCCCCGCCATTCATCATTTGATACTATTTTTGCCCATGTATTTCAGGAGGGTTGACAACACCCCAGGCATGGCATTCCTCTTGGTTTGGATTCTGGGGATTGAGGAGGGGGTGGAATGTGGGCCTGGAGCTCCCTGGATATGTAAACGGGCGCCTGCCTTTTCCTCGGGACTGCCAGTTTGAGGAGCATGTGGGTTGTGATCCTTTTGTTCCTTGGGAAGAAGAAAAAAATGTCCTGTGCTTGGGGTAAAAATAGGATTGTAAAGTCTTTGCAAAATAATAATGCCACATGAGGGCCGATGATAAAGGAGGGCGGCTTCTCCCGGGGCGGCAAGGGGAGAGGTTGTTGGGAAGGTTCCCTATCCACACAGCCCTGCCCTCTCCTTCCGCTCCCTGGCTTCCGGCTGCTGCAGCCTGAGGACGATGCCCAGGCTCCCACCTCCTTCTCCTGCCACAGGTTTTCATGCTCTCCAGAAAGTGACCTAGCTCAGGAGGTTCTACTGCTAAATGGAGCCCCATGGTAGCGATTGCTCCAACCCAGATGGCCTCCACATCCCCTCCACTTTCTCAAAATATCCCTCTTTGCTACATCCTGTTGTTTGAGGGGAGGCATCTTTGTTCTCTTTTTATTTCCCCTCCCATTTTCCCCTTTTTTTTGCCTTGTCTGTGCTCCTCAGATTTTGACTTACAAATTGCATGACTGAGTCTGGAGATGATCGTACTGAGGGAAGTTAGTCACTCAGTGAGACACAGAGTGATCTCACTCATGTGTGGGACAGAGAGAAACACAGTAGAGGGATAACGGGCACCCAAAGGCAAGCGCAACCTGAAAATTGTTCTCCAGTCGAAAGCTCACCTCCAAAGTTGGTGGGGGAGGTTTTTGCAGGAGTGGGACACAGTGGAAAGAAGTGGACACTCTGGTGGAGGGTGTGCACACTCTGGTGGAGAGTGCAGTGCTGGGATTATTTATGCAAGAAACCTACCATGAGTATTATTGTAAATCATGAATCTGAAAATAAAATTAAATTTAAAAAAAATCAATTCTTTTCTATGACTTTTCCCTGCTTGTAGCTCTAAAATGTTTGTGTATTTTGTTTTCATGGCATCTTTTCGTCCTTGGAATTCAGGATGAAACTATTTTCTTTTCTACCATTTCTAACCAACTGTGATACCAGGACTTACAACACTGTTAATCATCCATCATTCCCATACTCTCTCCACCCCGCTACCAGAGAGCCCAGGGACACTGTCCCGCATAAGCTCAGTTTTGAAGACAAAATATCAAGTTCTTATGGCTTTAACAGTTTGTTGTTACCTCACTAGGCTTTTATTTTTTAATCCCACATCTGAAGAGATTTTTTTAAAAATTGTGTTGGGGGGTGATACCTACACACATATGGATGAATAGAGCTAACCTGAAATTTCACAAAATCGTAAATCAGTGCTAAGTTGGTAAAGTAATTTTCTCCAAAATAAATCTTCCATGTAATTTTCTCCAAAACAAATCTTCCTCGTATGTATATAAATTAAAAAGTCAATATTATGAATATTAAGTTCTGTGCTAATACATTTAAAAATGACATGTAAAAGATAAATGCAAAAATCGTAAAATTGTAAATTTTAGTAAGAGTGAAGGAAAACTCAACAACAAGAACATTTCAAGAAAACATTTCAAGAGCATTTCAAGAAAATTGTTGTTTTTTTTTAAGCGAGAGTTTCGAGCAGGAAGACGGAGTGTTGGGGGCTTGTCAGGTGTCCTCACGGCTTCTGTACTTCACTGGGTAGGGGCCTTCTGGACCTGGGGCCCAGCCTCCATCACAGAGGACTTTCTCTTCATTTATTACACTCTGCTGGGGACAGGATCTGGTTCTTGCAGGGGTCACATGAAAAAGAAACAATCAAATCCAAACTGCTGCTTCTGTCTGTGGTCTGGGATTTGCTCCCTTGCTACCATCTCTGGTTCTTTTGTTTTAACCACTCCGGCACTGGGCATGGGTCTTGTAGAGATGAAGGGTGCTCCAGTGAGGTGCTCTTCACTCCTACCTCAGGAGGTGAGTGCTGTGAGGGGGATCAGAGCTCTCGAAAATCAGGCACAGCCTTTATGAAAATCATACTCAAACTCAAGGAAGAAACCAACAGTGTCTTACACCATCACATTCACCACGGAGAGACTTGCCCGAGAGCTGGGGTGGCTGTTAAGAGAAGTCTCTAGAGCCAGCAGACCTCCATTACAGGAAGCAAAGACAAAACTATTTGGTCATGAAAATATCATTATTACGCCGGGGAAGTAAGAGCTGTCCCCAAAGGCACCAGTTGAGAGACTGAGCTACAAGCACCATCTCTTACAGCAGCCGTAGATACACGCATACCTCCAGTCTTTAAACTAGCAGTTTGCACTAACCAGTCCTGGGCCGGTGCTGGTTTCAGGTATAAAACTGTTGAGAACCACTGCCCTAAAGAACCTGAATACTTGGCATCTCCTTGGTGCTGTACCGGACATTCTGGATGAGCCCTTTGACAATGGCCCCACTTTGAGCGCATCTGAATCATGGGCTTCTGTAGTCATTTGTTAGGTGACACAGTCTTTACCACAGGCAAGGCCGGAAGGTAAAAGGTGCCTGCACCTGGCACATGGGCCTCTTTCTCTATTGCAGGCAACATGTGGCCTGCTCTCCCAAGGTCTTCAGGTCTGTGCCTGAGAAATGCCAGGAGGCACCACAACCCAGTGTAGTTTGAATGACATAGCCAATGTGTGCAATCCCCAGCAGACACAAGAGTGCACCTTGGAGTGAGCAACTGCCCAGGGTGTGGGTGGGGTTTGCAGCTGCCAACCAGAATCAGGCAGGGGCAGTCCTGTCAGCCTCTAGGCTTTAGTCGCATCTGACCACTGAGAGGGAAACCTGGCTTCAATGGGTGCCCGAAGTCCAAAGCCTGCATCTGGCGCTTCTCCTGACAGCTGCTGCAGTTGGAGGAGGGGATGCTGGGAGCTGAGTGCAAGGGGCAGCAGCTCATGATTCTAGCTCAGCATGTGCAAGGCCTAGAGCGCTTGGAAGGGGAGCTGCCGAGGGATTCTGAATGTGAATGCAGCTTCTATGTAAATGGTATATTTCTTGGTTTGGTTTGGGGGCAACACGAGGACTCGCTGTCTGATTACCCCCTCCCTCTATTCTGGCTCAGGGAGTCACTTGGAGGGAAAATCAGAGACTATTGCGTGAGCAAACTCCTTGCACAGGAAAAAAAATACACAGGCCTGTAGGGTTTCTGAGCCGGAATAACTGAGAGAACAGTCAGGAAACAGCTTGGGGGGGAATCATTTCCAGTGCCCGGAACACTGAGGGGGATAGCCAGGATGGGGAAGGAGTGAGAGCAGAGGGGCCACCAGGCCCACGGGGCCAAAAGTGAAGGGTTGAAGCTTAAGCAGCTCTCATGCAGTTCCTCAGAGTTCACAGAGAAGCAGCCGCACCTGAGCATGACTGTCAGGGGTGTTGTTAGGCCCCTGCGTCATGGCGGCTGTCAGGCGTGTTGTCAGGTGCTGCGTCATGGCGGCTGTCAGGCGTGTTGTCAGGTGCTGCGTCATGGCGACTGTCAGGGGTGTTGTCGGGCGCTGCATCACAGTGTGAGTTGTCATCCTTAGTAGGCGCAGATGTGGCCCAGTTTTTCCCTAACTTGACCACTCATTGTTTCTTCTTGATCTTGGCTACTAATAGATAACAGGGGACATTTTTCAATGGCTACATAGATGATGGCTGAAACCCAGTGGGGCACGGGGATCCTTAGATCCCGAATTGCTAGTAGAGTAGGAAACCCCATGGCACAGGGGTCAGCTCAGTCTGGGCAGCATAAAGGCCTGGCCTTAACCTCTCAACTGTCTCTCTGGCCCTGCCAAGGCAGATGTCAGCAGTGTTTTCTTCCTCTGGTCTTAAGCATTCTCAGGGGTCTGTGCTGTGTTCTCCAGCCCCAAATCCTTCCCAGCTCCTGTTTGAGGCGCAGGTGTGGTTTAGGGAGAGCCCAGGGTTTGCTTCCCTCTTCACCAAACTCCTGTTCTTTTGCCTCATCACAATGCACATCTTGTGGGTGGTGGGGATTGCGCACCCTTGGCTGTGTCATTCAAACCACACTGGGTTGTGGTCCTGTTGGCAGTTCTCTGGCACAGTCTGGGTATGACACTCACTGGTGTCCCTTGCACGTGTGTTGGGCATTGCCCGTGCTCGCCAGACTGGAAATCCGCATTGCACACTCTGGGGTGATACCAAGCTGCCAGAGAGGCAAGGAACTGCTGAGTGAATGGGGGAGCTCTGGGGGCTGAGCTCATGGTCTCTCCTGACAAGGCAGATACTTCCTGCCAAGAGCCATCCCCACTGTACACTGGCCTGCCGTGTTTCCTTTGGGGTAAGAACTAATGAGTCCAAGAGTCCTTCTTGGGATGCAACACTTTGCTTGCCTGGAGAAAGAGCTGAGGCACACTGGAAACTTCTGGAAAAAGTGAGAAGACGAAGCCTTTTCCTCAGGCATTCTATTTCCTTTTGTCTGAAAATGCCACTGACTATGGCATGACAGGTCTTTTGTTTTGTTTTTGTTTCTTTTTTGGGTCATACCCGGCGACACTCAGGGGTTACTTCCTGGCTCTTTGCTCAGGAATTACTCCTGGTGGTGCTAGGGGACCATATGGGATGCAGAGATCGAACCCTGGTCGGTGGCATGCAAGGCAAACGCCCTACCTGCTGTGCTATCGCTCCGGCAGGCATGACAGATTTTGAGAGGGGCTTTCCTTTCCAAAGAGACCTTAGCCCAAGGTGGGCAAGAAACAGTTTCTTGGTTTTTTGCAGGGGAATGGGTATCACACCCAGCAGTGCTCAGGGCTTACTCCTGGTTCTGCACTCAGGAATCTCTCATGGAGGAGGAAAATGTCTGTTGCTGGGAGCCAAACTTGGGTCAGTAGAGAGCAAGGCAAGAGCCCTGCCTGCTGTACTGTCTTTGTGGCCCCTAGAAGCACCTTCTAAAGCACATGGGCTCTAGCACTCAGCCGTCACTGAGGGAGCAGCTTCCTCATGTCTCCCCTCAGAAGGGAATCTGACTCAGTAGCCCAGTTCAGGAGGGAGCCCAGGTCTACAGACTCTTCCAGCTTCAACCCTTCATGGGGAAACTTCAGAAACTATTTCTAACTTTCCAAAGAATGGCCAGAAATGTGGAATATACTAGGACTTTCCACAGGAGTCATTGGCTTTCTTCAAGATGAGAGTCTGCCTTTGGATACTCTTTCAACACCATTGATTCCCAAATCTTGAGTTGTAGGGAAGGTTCCCAACTTAGGAGGCCAATGGGATCCCCAAACTCGGCTGAATTTTCTCTTCAGTGGCCTTGTTAGAGTCATCCAGGCTCTTGCCAGCTCTTCCATGTACTGGGATGGCACTAATTTTCCTGCTGAGATAAAGTCCTGTGGAATTTGTGAATTTTCAAAGAGCACTGAGAACGAGGCCCCTGCCCCTCTTCTGGAACTCTGGTTTATGGAGTCCCAGAACCGTGAGAGTTATGAGTCTTCTCTTGGCAGCCTCATTGTCTGCATAGAAACGTTTTGGAAAGTCTCTTTTTGAAGAATCCCATCTCGTGGGAGTGATTACATTTGCTTGGGAAGCGTAAAGAGGTGTCATTCCCTATCATTCAGCTGCGCAATTTTCACGGGGGCTTTACTAAATGCTAACTCTGGGACTGTAGTGATGCAGGGACTCATAGGCTATCCCCTAGACTCTTACCTGTCAGTGAGCATGTAGCAAGGGACCCACCAAAAAAAGCTGATGGAGAGTTGCCACTTTGTTGGAGGTAGCAGAGTAGCAAAACTGACTTGCTTGTGTCCTAGCTGATTTGACTCACTCTTCCACCCACACAGTAATATAATGAGTCCCCATGCACCAGCTTCTTAAGAGATTTGCTGTTCTTGGAAAGCAACTGATTGGTGACTATTGTCCACTTTTAATCCTGGGGACCGGGTACAGATATGAGAGTAAGGAAAGACCAGCCAAACTTTAAACTTTGACCTCAGGAACCACATGGATTGTTGCAGAGATTTCTAGATAAAGGCAGCATGATCAATTCAAAAGTTAAATTTTAGGACAAAACAATTTATTGCTGAACTTGAGCCATAGGGCAGCAGGTAGGGTTTTTGTCTTGAATGTGGCCAATGCGCGTTCAATTCCCCTGCATCCCATTGTCCCCCAAGCACTGCCAGGAGTCATTACTGAGTGCAGAGCCAGGGCTAACCTCTGAGCATCACTGGATGCAATTCAAAAGGCAAAAAATAATATATTGCTTATGTCTGAAGTAATATGTGGGCTGTATTTTGCGCGAAACTTTTATTTATGTGAGACGAAAATTGCACAGTGCATCCTGCATCTCTGCTCTCAGAGATTCGCGATTTGGGGCTGCTCATACTTCTCCTGAGACTTTTTAAATTACTGGTAAAAAAAACCAAAAGAACCTTTTCCATCAAGGATTATGAATGCTGCTGTCTCTGGAGAGGGCCAGAGAGATAAATCAGGGGTTAAGGCATATTCCTAGCATGCAGCCAACCTTGGCTTGATTCTGATACCACAAGCACCGCTGGCGTAAGCACCCAAAGGTGCTTGTGGTACCTGAGTTGTGGTTCATAGCTTCTGCTATGCTGCAGAAGCTCCCAGCACAGCAGTGGGGCTCAGGGACCCTGGCACTGTGTACCCATGCAACACCACCTCCTCAGGTCTTTGCATTGAACCATAGGCCTGATTAGTGGGGGACCCCAGACCTCCCTGAGCACAGTTTAAAAGGTCCCCCAATCCCCTAAAAGCACTGCTCAGGCATCACTCCTGGTGGTGCTTAAGGGACTCTACCTGGCTCTCTAGACCCCAGAAACGGCCATTCTTATGGTGGGAATGAAGCTAGTCAGCTGGACGTTCTGTCACCCTGAGTTTCACTAATGACTAAATCAAATGAAACTCTAACTTCCGGGTAACACAGAATGGGGATGAAAGGCCAGGACATTGGAGACAAAAACAAGATAAAAGCCAATTTAATATTCTGAATTGATGGATTAAAGCTAGATCTCACCCTCTTTCTTCTCTTTCCTCTCCTCTCCCTTCTATGTAAAGAGAATAATATTGCCTGGGTTTAAAAGAAAAAAACAAGGCTGACAGTACAAGTTCAACACAGAGACAAGGGTTTGTGAAAAACCAACATGAAAGATTTGGTTTATGGTTAGCTGAATATGAGCCATCAGAGATTATGCAAAAAAGAATGCAGTTATTATCCTTTATTATTACGGGGGGTGTGACTGGGTTGAGGGACCTAAACACTTACTGGGCTCTGCACTGACCACCTTCTTTCTGCATTATTAGGGCCTCATCTGAGGAGGAGCTCAGGATAAGATGAGGTCTCTAAGCAATCCTCCCTAATTTCCTCACTCAGGTATGTGTGACTTTAGCCATCAGCAAATGTATTTGAGCGTCATTGCCAGAGGTTTGCACTCTTATTAAATGATGAAAGGAAGTAGATACAAGAGAGAGAGAAAAGAGAGAGTGAGGAAGAGTAAAAATTAAGAGATAGTCATGCTGAGAGCATAGTCTTCAGAGAGGAGAGTTCCTTCCCGCTAGAGTCTTAGCCGACAGATGAGGGGATCCATCTAGGCGGGAATCTGTCAATTGTTAATGCAGGTACTCCATGAACAGTGTAATAGAAAATGTTGGCTGGTGACAGAGGATTAGAGAAGGAAGAGTGGGAAAGGCAGAAGCAAATCACACTCAGCTGACGGCAACATCGCTCCTTGCAATGGTTCATCCGTTCCCTCACCCACAAAGTACCATAATAGTGGGTATGATGTGTATCTTTTTATTTATATCATTTGATTACTCAATCACTTGACATCCCATTATTCGTCGATTGGCTCAAGTGGGGAGCCAGTAACTTCCATTTGACCCTATCATGTGCCAGTGTAGACCAATGGCATCTGCTTGCTTCAGGATTACAAAGAGCCTCAAACTGTTCATTCAGGGTCTTGATGAAGAAGTCTGATCATCTTGTAGGTGGGCAGCCATGTGATCTTTTGACATCCCGTGGGATCAGTCAGTAACAGCTCTTAGTTCAGCGATCATCTCCAAATCACGTTACATTTCCAGCCAATCCTGATTTTCGATGCCTTGGCAAATGAGACAGACTGACTCTTGATCATCGATGGAGGTTGAAACTCCAGATTACTTCTTTCATTTGAGTGAGGCATGATATTCCAAGCACAGATCTTTTGATTCCTCTTTGGGAGACCTGAATAGCATTCTCATCTTGCTTTCGTAGGGCCCAGGTCTCTGAGGCGTATGTTAATGCAGGGAGAACAGTGGAGTTGAAGAGATGTGCCCAGAGCAGGAGGTTCTTTGTCCTTTTAGCTATTTCTTTGATGCTCTTAAAGGCAGTCAATGCCGCTCTCTTCCTCCTCGCAGCTCAGGTTTTAGGTCGTTCATCAAGTTGACTTCTCGACCTGGGTACACATGACTGCTGCATTCAGAGATGTTTGTTCCATTGAGAATGAATGGGGCCTCTGGAACTAATACGTTTTTCATGAACATAGTTTTGTTGAGATTTGGCTGTAGACCTATCTTTCCACATTCTCGGACAAAGTCAACCAGCATTTGTGCTGCTTGGCAAATGTTTGGTGTTATTAGAATGATGTCATCAGCTGACCATCTATCTTCACTTGATGTTCTTGAGGGTGGGGCTGAATTTCGGTGAAATATTATCACCCTGCCAAACCCTCTTTTGACATCAATGATCACTTTTGTAGAATGGTGAGATCCTGGTGGTGAATCCATAATACAGTTCACGAAGGATCCTGATGTATTGGGTTTGAATGCCCTGTTTGGCTAGGGCTTCGATGACTGCTTCGGTCTCCACAGTATCAAAGGCTTTCTTTAAATCAATGAGCGTGACACAGAGATGCATCTTAAACTCCCTACACACCTCAATGAGCTTGGTTACTGTGTGGATCTGGTTGATTGTGCTGAATCCTTTTAGGAAGCCAGCTTGCTCACATGGTTGTCCTTCATCTAATGTTCTGCCAGTCCTGTTCAGGATGACTTGAGTGACAGCTTGTAGATGATGGACAACAATCAGATGGGGCGATAGTTGCCAATGTCATGGATTATCGGGGAACAGCGCCGGCCGGGGTCCCCGACAGTGTTGGGACAGAGGTTCTCTTCTACCTCTAAGGGCGCCGGGAGAACAGATGAAAACTTCGTGAGTCGGTGCAGTTCCAAAAAATGGTTTTTAATAGTACCAAAGCTCTTCCACAGCAATCCAATATAATGAACAAACTTTAGCTCTGGTCCGAACTTAGACCATACAAAAGAGCCTAAGTCTCCCACCAAAGAGAGGGATCTCACCCAAGCTGAGTCCTACCCAGAAGGAGCAAAAGACCAAAGAGCAAAAGCCAAAAGCAAAAGGCCGAGGAGCCAAAAGCCACAGGGAGCCAAAAGCTGAAAGCTAAAGGCCCCAAAGGGTAAAGGTGAAGCATGAAGCAAGTCAGCCCCTTATATACACCAAAGTAATCCAATCAGGAGGGTCATGTCAACAAAGAACTCTAAACAGAGTGTAGTGCCACATCCTATTGTAGGTATAAACAAAGGTTATGCCAAGGTCTAATCCTTTTCTACCAAGATTATCTCTTATGTAAAACACTGGAGAGAGAGAGAGGGGCTGATATAAAGTAATACATCTTAACTTCATGAGCTTCATGTAATCTAGATGGTACCCACAAGGTCTTATTATTATCTGCACCATGGTGATTCTGAGTATCTTGTTCTCATGTACTGAAAGGGTCACACTCGCCTGCTTAGAGCAAACTAGTATGATCCTTCCTATAGTCTTCCTATAGTCTCAACGTAGCCAGGGTGGAAGTCTCCTGGTAAATTCTAACTGTCCCAAGCTGGGTGCAGTGGGTATAAAGAGGAGCTGTGCCCAATCTAGAAAACATAGAAGTCTTAGTACATGTATAAGTCCAGAAGCTATTCAATCAAGGTGACTTCTGTAACTGCCACACCCTCTAGCAGTGTTTACATAGAAGAGAGGTATCATTAGAATGAACCTTGACTTAAATAAGATTAAGCTAGGAGTGGGCAAATCAACAAAACTCCCAGAATAGCTAAACCTGTCCTCCAACAATGGATGTCTCCCTTCTTGAACAGTAGAACTGTCCTGCTGGTTTTCCATTGGGAGAGCTCCTTGCATTCAGACAGGTAGCGTATGAAGAGTATTGATGAGTACCAACAGCAGATTCTTCAGGTGTTCGGGTCTGACTTTGTCTGGGCCGGGTGCTGTTTGCTTCTTTTTTTTTTTTCTTTTTTTTTTGGGGGTTGTCACACCGGCAATGCTCAGGGGTTTCTCCTGGCTCTGCACTCAGGAATTACTCCTGGCGGTGCTCGGGGGGACCATATGGGATGCCAGGGATCGAACCCGGGCCAGAACAGGCTGGCCGCGTGCAAGGCAAACGCCCTACCCGCTGGGCTATCGCTCCGGCCCCAACTGTTTGCTTCTTTACCAATGAAATGGCATGTCGGATTTCAGAAGGGAGAACATTGGGAACGACATTTCTATCCTGCAGAATTTGGTATGTGGCGGGTGGACGTGGCTATCGAAAAGATCCAAGTAGAAGTCATGGATAATCTTCTCCATTGCCTTTCTGGAAGATGTGATAGATCCATCAGGACATTGGAGGGTAGTCATCTTGGTTTTATAGTTGGCAAAGGATAGGCAGTCATTGCAAATGCTTTTCCCGGCTTCTGCTGCATCTTCCAGTATTTCTGCTCTTCTCTCTTTGAGGTTTTCCTTTATTGCTTCTCTGCACTGCTTTGAGAGCTTGGGCATTAGCATTTGGTTGCCTGAGGCTCACACCTTGCCATGTTGGCGAATGAGCTTGAGAGTTTTTGAAGACAGGTTTTCTTTTGTGTCTTTCTTTAAGTGTTATTCAGATAATAATGGAGGTGCTGTACCAGTCGGTTGTATTCTTTTTTTTTTTTTAAATATTTTATTACACTGCCATGTGATATACAATTACAAAGATGTTCATGTTTGGGTTTCCGTCATACAGTGTTCCAGCACCCATCCCTGTACCAGCGCCCCTTTCCCACCACCAATGTCCCCACTTCCCTCCCCCTCTCCCCCAGCCCTCCTCTATGGCAAGTTCCCTATCTCTTCTCTCTCTCTCTCTCTTTCCCTTCTCCTACACATCGTGGACCGCAATACACACATTCAGAGATCATCATGTATATCTCTTTTCCTATATTCAATGCTGAGCATTTTCCTATATTCTAGGCTGGTATTATCATCTTTGACAAATATTAGCACACTGTTCCCTCTCTGTCCCACCTAACCACTGATTCCCACATGTTTGTGGTAGATTCCACCTTTTTTAATTGAAAGATGCTCATGCAGAGCTTTGGTTCCACAGTGTTCCAACATGCACCCTCCTCCCAAACCCATCTCCCATCACCAATGTCCCCACCTCCCTCCCCCCTCCCGCACCCCAACCACTTGGCGGGTTCTGCACGTCATTTCCTTCCTCTTTATATCTCCCTCTCAACAAACTTTCCTGCTCTTCGTTAAATGCAGTGCATTAAAGGACATTACTGTTTCACTATTTTAGTGGACCGTCGCGGCAGCTTTCGGCCGCTGCGACCTGGGCTCGAACTGGCTTTGCTCTGTTGATCTGGTCTGAGGCAGTTTCGCAGCGTCCGGACAGCAAAAATGGTGGCTAGTGTGGTGGGCGAGTTTCATCCGGCTGCTTCCGGGACCCCCAGAGGCGACGGCCCACTCCCCAAAACCCATCTGCCCTCCTCGGGGTTCCATGGTCAGCTAGGCCCGGCGCGAGCCGAGCGCCAGCCTCCCCAGCCGTCCGTGAGGCCCTGTATGCTGGCCCGTGGGCAGCTCGCTGGCAGGGCCACCAGGCTCGACAAGATGGAGGGGGGAAGGGGAGTCGGTTGTATTCTTCATCGATCTTGTCAATGATGGCATCTTCCCATGTTGCCGCAATAGTACCAAAAGAGTTCCCAGTTGGTGGTCATTCTGGGAATTCTCTTCTTAAATTTTGCAGCCTTGTCTCTTGTTGCGCAAAGTAGAATTTTGCATGAAGGAGACAGTGGTCCGACCCTGTTTGGAATTTTGGGATGACAGCAACATCCGTCAGGCAAAACCAGTGATTGAATATGATGTGGTCAATTTCATTGTGGAACTGTCCACCAGGAGATTCCCATGTCCAACATTTCGATTCAGCCTTCTCAAACTGTGAGTTCCCATGAGTGATCTTGGTGGACATGATGAATTCAGATATTCTCTCACCCTGTTCATTCCATTCTAGGCCATGGATCCTGATGTGGAATTCTTTGGCCGATCTTCTTGGTCCTATCTTGGTATTAAAATCCTCAACTATGATCTTATAGAAGGTGTGATCTTCTTTAGAGAACTCCTCCAATTCCATGTAGAATTTCTCAATTTCTTCTTTCTTTTGTATGTCAATGTTGGTGCATAGACAATGAAGATAGAAACTATCGACAGTGGTCAGGGTGGGTCTCTGTAGGCTGGGTCTCTGATGACCTGGGCTGGAGATGGGCTTAGTCTCTTTGGTGGAATTCTGACTGAGCTGTGGGATCTGGATGATGAAAATCTCTACCAGCATGGCATAGGGGTTTCTCTGGGTTCTTCTGAAGCTCTATTGGGATAGTGGACTCAGGCTGGAAGTCGCTCTTCGTCCCTCTTTATTTATATAATTCTTAAAAAGTATATTTCTGCTTTGGAGACTTTTTTTCCCCCATAAGTAATACTTCCA
This sequence comes from Cryptotis parvus, assembly GCA_021461705.1. Classification (NCBI taxonomy): domain Eukaryota; kingdom Metazoa; phylum Chordata; class Mammalia; order Eulipotyphla; family Soricidae; genus Cryptotis; species Cryptotis parvus. The sequence goes on along the minus strand of JAJIBD010007329.1, from coordinate 5,579 downwards.
CATGTTTCTGAGACCCTTCTTTCTTTTTTTCATTCACTTCTAGGTTACAAGAAGTAAGTTATATGAGCAAAATAGCCATTCTCCATTATTTGTTGATTCTATATTTGCACATTCACTTACATGTAAAAATTTGTTTGCAACCCCAAATCAATAGTCCAAGAGAATCAGAAGCATTCACAGACCAGAACTGAGAAAAGCATTTTTTTTTGGAGTCACCAACAAACTCATTATCAACTAAAATAGATTTAGACGTCTCCCCACCTTCTTCCTTCAGCTCTTACTGGAAATGTGTCCCTTTTACATCTACTTAGTGTAATGTTTTTCACATTTTTAGTTCATTTTGTGAGTGATTTTGTTGCTTTAAGTGGCTTCCAAGCACTGTGAAAAAGTGTTGTGTGATGTTCCTAGGAGAAAGAAGGCAGAGAGAAATTGTAGAGATCTGTGCTTCAGAAAAGCCCTCAGGAACAGAACGCTTTTCCTTCTTCGCTGTTGTTCTGATGACTGCAGGCTCACACGCTTGTTTACATCTCTCACCTGGCATTGTGATTGCACTTGGCACATCGGGTGCTGCTGGTGCTGGGTCTTGTGCCCTTACACCTGCAAAGCTAGTCCTCAACCACTGAACCACATCCCAGCATCCCAATATTGATGAATGAACAAGGTGGATAAACAAGGTACCTTTATATGTGAAATGCCCATTACACAGAACATATGCACCCAAAACACACACATGTGCGCGTGCACACACACACACACACACACACACACGTTCCTCTGTGAAGAAAGAAGAAATAAGAGATGGTATATGGAGGCCCATAGGAATCTAATTCTGATTTTCTTTAGGAGGGATGTTTCTACCTTTACCAAATAGGATACGGCAATAGATCCTGACAACCTGACTCCAAGTACTGCTCCTCTCTCTGCTTTAAGCTGCTGAGTGGTTTTTATTCACCCTTGATTTTATTTCTCCATTGCCCTAATGCAGGCACCCAGGTACTCCAGCTCCCAGCTCTCACAGACTAGGCGGCTGCCTTTCAAAGACAGTGTGACAGTTCTCTGGAGGCAAGTCAGGAATGGGATTTCTTGCCTTCATGTGAGTGCCTTGACAAGGGCTAATGGAATGTTCTAAAGAAAGTTCCCCCGTCTATGGCAGACATTTTTCCTCTTCTCTCTCTCTCTCTTTCTCTCTCTCTCTTCCTTCTCTCTCCCTCTCTCTCCTCTCTCTCTCCCATCTCTTACTTTGTAGATTATGGTGTTTAAATAAATAAAAGAAGAAAAAGTTTTAAAAATTAGGGTAAAAATAAAGAAAGTTCCCCTGCTCTAAATTCTCACCAACACCTAGCAAGGACCCATATTTCCTGAGTCCCATCAGAACCTGTAATCACTCACTTGCTTATTTTTGTCAATCTGATGGGTGAAGAGTCCAAATTTTGATTGTGCTTAGCATTGTGCTCCCTTCACAGAGTGAAGCAAGGAGCAAACATCTGCTTAACTCCAGTTCTACAAACATCTATCCCTAAGACTAACTACATGAATAAGATAAATGTAACTCCAGCGAGATAAAAATACCATTATCATCTGTGCTCCTGGCACGAGTTCAGAAGTTTGACAGTTCCCCGTGGGTGAGGCTGGGACACAGCACCCCGCACGCATTGTTGAGGGGAGCACAAACTGTGCAGCTGCCACCAAGGGCACTTTGGCAGCATTCCACAGAGTTACACACACATTTAACTCTTTGACCCAACAAGCCAACTCTTAGGGAAATAGCCCTAAAATAGATTGGAAAAAGCACAATAAGATTTTTACACAAAGTATTAATTATAGTGTGTGTGGTTAAAGGCTAGAGGTAAAAGGTCCATCTCAAGACGAGCTGCAGATACCAAGACTTCACAAGTTATAGACCCGAGCACTAGATGAAAAGGACAGTTGCTATGTCCCTCTTTAAGAGGCTGCTAGGATGTAGTAAGTGAAACAGAGAATTAATATATAGATTTGCAATTTAAGTTGTCACTTGTCACTTGTCTTCCCATTGTTCATCAATTTGCTCGAGTGATCGCCAGTAACGTCTCCATTCGTTGAGAATGAGGTCCACTACTGTTACTGTTTTTGGCACATTGAACACACCACAGGTAGCTTGCCAGGCTCTGCCTTGGCTCTGGGTTTATCCCAGGCTTTTTCTATGTCAGACCATCAACCATCCAGGACCCACAGGACAGAGTCCTGGGGTGCAGACAAGCCTGTCTCCTGTCTGCCACCTGCCAACACAGTCGGGCACCACAGCCACACCTGCAACACTTCGAGGGGCATCTTAAGTTAGGGGATATTAGTGATGCACCAGATATTTTAAAACTATAGGGACCAGAGTGATAGTCCAGTGAGGAAGGTGCTTGCCTTGCATGAGGCCAACCAGGGTTCGATCCCTGGCATCCTATAAGGTCCCCTGAGCACCACCAGGAGTAATTCCTGAGTGTAGAGCCAGGAGTAACCCCTGAGTATTGCTGTGTGTGATCCACAAAAAAAGCAAAAAAACTATAATGAAAGTTTTATTTGTTAAAAATGAATAAACCTAAACACTATCACCTATGTGGAAAGGGTGAACTCAGATGCCAGGGAGACAGTATAGACTTGTATGAGTGCATTTTATTTTATAGATTTGGGTCCATTTGAATAGTTTATGAAATAAGATGTATTTCAAGGAAGAAAATATACTTCCCTAGATAATTGAGAGAAAAATATACAGAACAATGTAAATATAAATAAATTCTATTTCTTAAGTGCAGAGAGAAATAAATTTAAGGACCTTTTAAATATAATAATTAGACTGGAGTTTTTTATGTGATAACTATCTATCCTTAAGGATAAAAAAGAGTCACAATGAATGTGAAACTGTTTCCAACTATAGTTACTGAGAATATTGGTGGTGTTCTTTTGAAATGCCTGTAGTCATTATATGCATAATATAATTATAAAGAAGACAGTCATTTAACTAAGGTATTTCAGCTAGACATATAATAAAACTAAAATATAGACATGCAGCTAGATGAAAAATACATGATTACAATAAAGTTAAGGACCAAGAGTTCAGAATGTAATTGTAAAAAGAGAAAGTATTGAAAACTCCTGCCTGGTTTCTTTTCAGTATATTTTCCCATTCTAGTCCCCAAAAAAGGCAGCTCAGCTCCAGCCTTCATATTGCCCCCCTTCCTTCCTGCTTTGTCATTCATTCATTCATTAATTCATTCACTCACTCATTAATTAATTCATCTATCTATCTATCTATCTATCTATCTATCTATCTATCTATCTATCTATCTATCTATCTATCTATCTATCTATCTATCTATCTATCTATCTATCTATCTATCTATCTATCTATCTATCTATCTATCTATCTATCTATCTATCTATCTATCTATCTATCTATCTATCTATCTATCTATCTATCTACCTACCTACCTACCTACCTACCTACCTACCTACCTACCTACCTACCTACCTACCTACCTACCTATCTATCTATCTATCTATCTATCTATCTATCTATCTATCTATCTATCTATTTTTTTTTGCTTTTTGGGTCACACCTGGTGATGCTCAGGGGTTACTCCTGGCTCTTCACTCAGAAGCGACTCCTGGTGGTGCTTGGGGACATATGGGATGCGGGGGGTCGAACCCGGTTGAACGTGTGCAAGGCAAACACCTTCCCTACTGTGCTATTGCTCTGGCCCCTTCCTTCTGAGTCCAAATTGCTTGATTTGGAAAGGGTGGAAAGGGTGGAATCAGACGCCAGGGAAGACAGTATAGACTTGTCATACTAGAGAAGGGTCATACTAGAGAAGGGCTCACTGCTTTAGGACAATCCCAACTGTACAGCTGCCATCTGCTGTGACCCTCTTCCCAGTCACCTCCAGCTCAGTCTGAGACCCTGGGGGTTAGGCGATGGAACTGATGGTGGTGGCCATAATTCAACCACCACAGAACAATAGTGTTAGACTAATATGATTTTGTCATTTGTAATAAAATAAGGGATGGGAATGCTGCCCTCCAGTAACAGTTAAACCCCTTTAGCCAAAAAGCGGCTCAGGAAATTTACAGTAAGTGGAGCAGGCTGACCAGGAGCCATCCCTTGGTTTAATCTTAGCCTCCAGGAGCGAGGCGATCAGGTGTAATTATAGAACATCCGGACGGGATTGATGCGACCAGGACACGGCACCACCCAGGAGGTGTTTGTGCCTCTCCCTTCTCAAAAGTAAAAATAAAGAGGAAAAGTCAGCCCTAAATCTGCACTAGCCCATAGATGAAGATGGAAGCTGACAGTCTAGAGGATGTATAAGTGAGAAGAACGTGCTAAGTGGCACCTTATGTATGCAATCAGCAAAATTCTGGATGTGAGAAATTCTATAGAAAAAAAAGCCTGGTTTCTTAACAGATGGGGAAGTGGGGGTTGTGACGTGCAGTGAGGAGACAAGAGAAGAACTTATAGATCAAGAGACTTTGAAAAGTGTGTCACCCAAATTCAAGATGGGCATCAGGTTCTGATTTTATTTGAAGCAGTCAGTTCTGAGCTCTGATAAAGGAATATATATATGTAAGAGAAGAGCCAGGGCAATAGGAATCAAAGGCAAGATGCTTGCCTTGCATAGAGCCCACCTAGGGGACACCCCTTGAGCCCTGACAGTTGTGATCCCTGAGTGCAGAGCTTGGAGTAAGCCCTGAGCACTATTAGGATTGGCCAAAAGAAAGAATATGTGAGACCCTGAGAGGACGTTAACATTGACTGGATATTTGATAATATTAAACATTTTTTCACAGGCAGGAGTGTGTTCCCTAGTGCTCAGGGACCGGAAACCGTGTCATGTTCCAATGTTGACAGTGCCTCAGGCTTGGAGATGTGGTATTCACAGAGGGCCTGGAGATGCTACAGTGCTAGCGAGGGGGAACTGAGCACACATGCTACCCAGGTGCCGTACCTGTGAGCCCAGGGCTACACACATGCAGGAAATGCACTCCAGGCTTAGGACCACTCGCTCTGGTCCTAAACAAGAACTGAGTTTTATGTCTCATGCTAGCTGCACTGTCTGAAGCACCCTGATTCTTTTCATGTAAATAATTTGAAGTTTATTTGTTTTAGGGGAACATCTAGTGGTATTCTTGAGCACCTGATTCTGTGCCTGGGCATTGACCCTGGTGGTGTTCTGGGAACTCTGAGAGGCTGGGGATCAAACCCAGGTTTTCTTCATGCAAAACATGTTGTTAACCCTTAAAATATCTCTGTAAGACAAATATTGTCACTTTGTTTTGGTATGTGAAAATTCATTTTATTCATTTAAAATTTTTTGTTAAAGAACCATGATTTGCAAAGTTATTGATCGTTGAGTTTTCGACATTTAATATTTGAACACCAATCCACCACCAGGGTCAACTTCTCTCCACCTGTGTTCCCATATTCCTTCCCCATGCCAAACCCAATCTATACCCACCCATCAACTTGAGAGGCATATTCAAAGTTTTAGTGGTTACAGCTTAGATTTTATGCTGTCAGTTTTGTTGAGTCTGTGTCTCAGTACATACACAGATGC